>NW_026510458.1:0-13624 GCF_026875155.1 Cherax quadricarinatus | reverse complement strand
GTAGAAAGGCAAAAGGAAGGGGAGTATTTAGAACAGCCCCTCACCTGGATCTGTGTTCAGTCCATCAATCTTGTAGAATGTACAGCATAGGGCCATAGACGTGGCTTATATACTGTAGTGAGGTGAGGCGAAGCAGGAGGAGGTGGGGTCACAGTGGTATCATCCACTAGTCGAAGTAGGTCTTCTTGTTACACTTGTCCAACCTTTGGATGAAGACCTACTTCGACTAGTGGATGATACCACTGTGACCCCACCTCCTCCTGCTTCGCCTCACCTCACTACAGTATATAAGCCACGTCTACGGCCCTATGCTTCGTCTTCACCATCAGGATTGGTGCGTCGGTGGCTGCCTCCCTCTGCACTCCTGTTGCTGTCTGAAGTCTCCAAGCCTCGGCCTGTACGTGGTCTGCACCCCATACAGCCAGTGTTGCCTCTCCTCACTGATCAGGGCATACAGTGCTCCATCAAGCTACAGCTCACCTCCTCAGTGTCCTGTGCCTCCAGCGACGGACTCCACAAGAAAACTTTAAAGTTATAACCAGGCAAGTACGTGTGTCTACTTCACACGTACTTGCCTAACCAATTATTCTCACAGATTTGGCCGCCACATCTAATTTACGATGCCTTCAATGCCTTCCACTTCCTTCCCCCTTACCACTCCCCCTCTACTGCCAACACCTGCCTCTACTCTGTCTACTCCTGCCTCTAAGGCCTACCCTGCCTCTACCTCTTCCAAACCCAATTCTTTCTCGCTTAACCTCAAATACTCCAAATCTAAATCATGCCCCCTACTGTCCTGGAAATTTATTGTACCAAAACACTGGCGCTCCTCAGCAGAAAGTCTTTAAAACCAACTCAGGCTTCAAACTCCTTCTTGACAGACATTCTTATGAAAGGTACACCTCAACCGAGACCAGACAAAAACTTCTCAATGCAGGCTTCACTATTATTTGGACTCCTGAGCACCGCGCCAAATGCACAGTGATCGCAAAACACGTAGACTATTCTCTCCTGACTGCCTATGACACAGACAAAGAAGACTTAATCAAAGACATTAGTACTAAGAACAAAGTCTCTGTTGACGATATTTACAGACCTGAAAACTCTATCATCCTCAAAATATGCTGTTCAACTCCTTCTGACGCCTCTACACTCTTCAATCAAGGAATCCTTGCCAAGACCATCTGCATTTCTCCAAACACCCTCTTCACTCCAAACTTTCACCCCATCACACAATGTCTGAAAATGCTACAAATTGGGCCACGACAAAATCTCATGCACTTCCACACAAAACCTGCTCCAGATGTTCAGCAACGGCCACTTCTGAACACTTGCAACCTCCCCCTTAAATGTTTTAACTCGGGGGGTCACACACTGCAGTTGAAAATTTCCTGCCCTTCTAGAAAAACATTCTCTCCACCCTCAGAGCAAGCCAACCTCCCTCCCTCCCCCCAAACCCCCTTTCCCCGCACCCTCCCCCCCCCCCCTACCATACCTCCTCCCCTACCCCAATGCCTGGGTACCCCATGCACTTGGTCTACCTCCTCCTACTCTAAACACTTTCAACCCAACCAAAACTACAATCACCTCCCTTCCACACCTACACCCACACTAGACTACAAAACTAACGCCAACCCCCCCTGCTCCCCCGGATGGTATCCTCCCCAAACTTTCCCAACCAGCTCACATGTCCTTAACCCTTCAGGCCCGTCCCATGTCTAAAGGCTTTACTTCAGGGGGTCCAACCGTAGATCTACTCATGACTCAGCTCACCTAAAACTGGACTGGTAATTGGCCAGATAGAGAATACATCTAGTGTATGTTGCACCACATAAAACAATCCGCACACCTGTGTTGAGAGAAAAAAACTGAGACCAGATTTCGATTAAAACAGCGACTTGCAGTTTTTTTCGTATGCTTTTTATAGTGAAATTTTTGATTCTGGGCTCATTTGATAGAATGGAAGACATATTACAGACCCTAGAGATAATTTTGATTGGTGTTAGCACTGGAATGCTGAATTGAGCTCAAAGTGCGAAATGTTAAATTTTGCCGATGTTCAGAGTAACAAACGACCCACACTCTAATACACGCAAGCTGGTGGTCTAATAACTTCACAAATGTGGGGGATGATATTATACAATTATTACAGTATTGCATACCCGTAATCTTCTATTTTTGGGTGAATAAAAATCATTATTGAAAAAAAATCAAATGGGAATTTTTTGAAAGCCCCCAAAACAAACTAATGAACAAAAATGTTAGTTTATCCAGGATACCTACATTGTTTATTCTGGACCCTATTTGAATGGAATATTTGAACTTGTGAAATTGCCAATTACCAATTCCGGCCTTTATTTGTAGTTGAAACATTACCTTGCGATTTCTTGTGCTATCGATAGAAAGAATAATACTAGTGAAAGCTGGAATTTGGTCGACTGGAATAATTAATTGGCCCCAAATGGAGTCAAAGTCGCAAAATCGCCGATTCGTAATATCCTGACACATCAAAAAAAACAAAGCATAATTTCGTCAATTTTCCATCAAATTTTTGTACTTTTTTTTTTATTTCTTCCAAAAAAATTTTCAACCTTTAATAAGAAAAAAAAAAAAATTTTTTTTTTTGAAAATTCTTGGAAAAACGGGTCCCATTTTAAGATTTTGGCCTTGGCCCCTAAAGGGTTAACCAAAACTTGTCCTCTAACAATTTTCCCCTCTTTAAATTTAAATCCCCCCTTCCTGTTTCCCTCTTCTAAGCCCCCTAAAACCTCTACCTCCTCCCTTTTCCCCCCTCCCCCCCCCCCCACTTCCCCTACACCTACCAGCTCTCCTCCTCCCATCCCCCCTTTTCCCACTACTTCCCCCCCCTCCCACCAACAACCCCTTTACGCGCAGCTACACCACCCCCCCCCCCCACCTCCTTACCCACTTCCCCAACCCCTTCCAAATTTCCTCATCCCCTACATAGTTTCCACTTCCCACCCCCTACCAAAGCTTCCACACCCTCTCTTCTCCCCTTTCCCCCAATCCCCACCCCCAACCAAAATTTCATCCGGGCCCAAACCTCCACCTCCCCCAGAAAAAAATCCACTAAAACCTAAACCTTCCCCAACTTCTAAAACAGACAAAACAAAAAAACATAAAAACAATCCATCTTTTCCCCCCCCTCCGGGAAAATGGGTCCTTAACACCAAACAAACCACATCCACTGTTTGGCACCCCCTATAACGGGTTTTAAATCCAAACTCCTCCCCCGACTTTAAAACTCTGCTTATGACGAAACAATTAAATCAAGTTTAAATGATTCAGTTCAACTTCCCTCTTATTTTTAACACTTAGACACCTACTGGCGGGCCCTTCCCTTGAAGCAGAGACCAACATTTTTTTTTGGCAAAACATACCTGCCTCAAAGCCCCCAATGTATCTGCCTTTTAGGGTTTACTGCACTACAGCCCCCCTTATAAAACCCCACAAAGGGGTTCCCAAATCCTTGTAAAAATCCAACTTAAAACATGAATCTTCCCCCAAACCCCTTTTTATTCCCCCAACACTGCCCTTGCGTCAAAATACACACCCCCCTTTGGGCCCCCTTTTAATTTTTTCCCCACCTTTTCTCCCCCAAAGGGCGCTTTTCTAAACAAAACACATTTTTCCTTACTTAAACTACCCCAAACATACCAAACTACTGACATAATGCCAAACACCCCGGGCCTTTTAAATCCCCACCAGTAAAAACCCAAAATTTGGGTCACCAAAAAACTCAACTTCAAAAACCAAAAACACCAAATTTTAAACTCGGCCCGACTTCAATCCCTTTACAACCACACAGGCCAAGGCAAACCAGACCCCTTCGGAAAAACGGGGGCCAGTTTTTTTCTTTTTTCAAAAAAAAACATCTCCCTGGCCCTATTACAGGCCTGATACATCCCAGTCATTTTACACACTCCCCAACCCTATCCTCATCCCGAAAACCCCTTCCTTCCCCCCTAAAGAATGCTGACTGGATGTTTTCCAAAAAACCCCAAAGAAAAATACAACCACAGCTATGACTACAAAAACAAACCATCTCTGCATCGATACTCAACTTGTTTCTCATCCAGGACACCATTACACAACACCCAAAAACCGAAATACCAGAGAAAACTCACACCACTCTTATTTTTTTCAAACCCAACCCTCAAAAACAAGAAACTAATTATCTGCTATCACAACCTCTTCCTCTACAACACACACAGATTTTAATCAAGTCCAAAAAAATCTCACTTCCTTAAAAAACAACATTTTACACACCCCTAGCCCAAGACCAAAACAATCAATGGTCTCAATTTCATACAACAAGCCGGACAAACAGCGTATTTTAAAAACACTAAAGCCTTCTGGGAAATTTATCAAAAAAACAGAGGCACAACTCCCAACCCAACAAAATTTAAACACATTTACCCACAACAACACACCATCTTTAGACCCGCAGGGGCTACAACATCTTCAAACACAAACTGGGAGAGCATCTTCCCTCTCACCCACCTCACCCAAATTTTTCAACACATTCAGAACATGAAAAACCCTGAACACGCACAAACACAAGGGAAAAACCAAAACCCAAAAGCCCCATCCATCTAGACTCTCTTAACCCCCCTCCCCAAAAACTTTGAACCCCCCCTTTTACCAACCCAGACTTAAAACTCTCCTCGACCCCCTTCCTCCCAAGCCCCCCTGGTGCCTCCCCGGGCCCAAACCAAAATTTTCCTTAAAAAAACCTTCCTGATCTATCAAAAACTTGCCTACACAAATCCTCAATGCCTCCCTTGCCTCTTTGGGTACTTTTCCCCTTTCCCCCTTCAAAGCGGGTACTCTATCCTCCTTCCCCCAAACCCAAAAAAACCCCTCTGAACCTAGAAACTATCGCCTATCACCTCCTCGAAAAAAATTTAGGAAAACTTTTTGAAAAAAATCATCAACCATCGCCTTTGCAGATCCCTGGGAAAACAACCTCTACTTTTTGATGGCCTTTGGCTTCAGAACACACAGAACCCACAGGGTGGGCCCTTAACATTTATTTTCAACTACATTCACAAAAACCCAAAACAAAGAAACAGGACAGCCCCGGTTGCAAAAGACGTTGAAAAAGTTTTGACACTGTCTCATGAAGGGCTCAATACAAACTCTTGGGACTAACCTTTTTAAACCCCCTCTCCTACTCGTAAACTCCTCTGAAAATTCCTTGACGGCCCCTACCAAAGAGAACCCAAAATTTCCCGCGGGTTTCTCTGACTACTTCACCTAAATGCTTTGGGGTACCCCAGGGGTCTTCCCCCCCCCTACCCCTACTTTTTAAACACTAACGACATTCCAAAAACCGTATAACCCCAAAAATCCATCACACTAGCCTATGAGACGACATTAAACAACTTATCACTCATGCCAATATAGATACACTAAAACACAAAACCCAAAATGAAAGGGCGACAGGTTTCCCTGGAAACAAAAAAGGGTCAAAACAATGCACTTTAAAACCAGCAATTTCATATTTTAAAATACAGGAAACTGATCCCCATTTTCCTGTCGAGTCAAACAGCTGACACCCCACTTACATCCCCATCCCCACGTCTGTCCTGTCCTTGGGGTTAACTCGACTACCTTCTCCGTTACACGGACACTTCACTCAAGGGCCCCAAAAACAAGGGTAGTAAGGCCCTTGCGGGCCTCTACAAAACTGCAACCCTGCCTCCCAACCACCAAACTACACCTTTTACAAATCCCTAATACGTCCTCTGATAACTTTTCTCCCCTCTAGCTCCCCTCTCTTGCACTAAAACGGACCCCTTTCTTAAACTGCACGTTCCAGAACAAGGCTCTTTCGCTGGGTGCTTGATGTCCCGATGGGAAACTTTGCCACAAGCGGCCCCTCCCTGCCCAACTAGACATCCCTGCACTGAACGTACTGGGAAAACGCCAGTGACAGATAAACGAACTGGAGAAAAATGACAAGACTTTCGGGCCCTTTTCCTTGACGAAGAGGGTTCCCCAGACCCAAAAACCCAAAACAAAAACCCTTTTTTAAAACCCCTTTTATATTTCCCGCCCTAAAAACCCAAATTTTCAAATAACCTTGGATTTTGTGACAGGTACCTTTTCTGACAGTTACCATTCTCTGACCCACTTTCGCCTTAGCTTTAAGGTAAGACATAGCTCAATTCTACACTCATTTCTAGTGCTAATCTTCACCTGTTCCGTCCTCCTCGTTCACCCCACCGGAGTCCCAACAGAAGAGCGTGAATTTCTCTTCTCAATATCTGTCCCACGAGCGCCTTCGCTGCTGGGTTAAGCCCTGGCACTATTTCTACGACTAAGAACACTCCTCTCCAGCACTATTCTTCGCCTGTCCCATCTTCCCCGCTCATCCCATTTGGGATCTTACCTGAACTATCGTTCGTTCGTTCGTTCCTATGCTGTACATTCTACAAGATTGATGGACTGAACACATCAACTCCAGGCTGAGGGACTGATTACCTCAAACTCCTCCTCTCTTTATGCCTTGATGAAGCCACTGTGTGGCAAAATGTTTCCTGAATAAAGATTCCGATATGTTGCATAAGTGTCTCAATCTTCAACTCTTGGGTATCTTTATTGAGGAAATGTTTTGCCACACAGTGGCTTCATCAGTCCATACTATTATTATTATAATAAAAAAGAAGCGCTAAGCCACAAGGGCTATACAGCGCTGCAGGGCAGGAAGGAAGCGAAGGCATCAGCGGGGCAGTGGATGGTGAAAGGGTAAAAGGCAGCAATAGACTGAGCTAGAAAGGGCTGAGGGGAGTGCGAAAGGTATCATCATCAGAGTTTGTGGAGTAAATCAGTCGTTGTCAAGAAGTCAATGAGTCAGGATTAAAGGAGGGTCCATCAGGAAGAAGGGAAGGTAAAGAGAGAGTAGTAGAATGAAGACGACGTTGGAGGTAAATTCTGCGTGCTCGTTGATAGAGAGGGCAGTCTAACAGAATGTGGCTAATCGATACGGGAACTTGACACTGCTCACAGAGAGGAACAGTGTGGCTCTCCATGAGATACCCATGAGTAAGACGAGTGTGGCCAATGCGAAGGCGGGAGAGAGTGGTCTCCCAACCCCGGCACTGATGACAAGAAGACGGCCAGTAACCTATGCTCGGTTTAATAGAATGAAGTTTGTTACCAAGCAGAGTTGACCAACGTTGTTGCCAACGGGTGTGAAGGTGGGTAGCTATTACAGCAAAATAGTCCAGAAATGGAACACCTCTATATGAAATTGGTAGGTCATGTACTGCTGACCGCGCAGCAGTGTCTGCCTGTTCATTGCCCTGTACGTCGACATGACCAGGGACCCAACAAAAACCAATATCTTTATGCTTGGTAGAGATATGGCATAGCCAAAGTTGGATACGGAGAACTAGGGGGTGAGATGTATCAAATTTTTGTATAGCCTGTAGAGCACTAAGGGAGTCTGAGACTACCACAAATGATGACACTGGCATAGATGCGATACGAATAAGTGCTGCAAGAATGGCATACAATTCAGCAGTAAAAATGCTAGCCGAAGATAGTAAATGCCCTCGCACGACGCTGTCTGGAAACACTGCTGCGAATCCAACGCTGTCTGAAGACTTAAAGCCATCTGTGTACACAGCGATGGCATGAGAATGAGAGTGGAAGTGATCAAGAAAAAGAGAGCGGGAAGCCACCATAGGCAGTTGGGCTTTCGAGCAAGGGAGAAAGAACAGACCCGAACAGCTGGAACTTCCCAGGGGGGTAGGGAAAAGTGAGATGCTACATGAACATATAAAGGTGGTAAATGAAGGGAAGACAAGAGCGAATGTAGGCGAAGAGAAAAGGGACGGAGCAAACAGGGGCGGCGAACAAATAAAGAATGCCTACTAATATCAGTGACCATTCTATAAATGGAAGGATTGCGGAGATCGTGAGAGCGTACATAGTAGCGAAGGCAATGGGCATCATGGCGATCAGACAAGGATGGAACATTCGCTTCTGCATAGAGGCTCTGAACAGGGGAAGAGCGAAAAGCACCAATGTATAAACATAATCCTTGGTGATGGATGGGGTTAAGGCTAGAGAGAGTAGCAGGAGAGGCCGCTGAATAAATCTGGTCACCATAATCGAGTTTCGATAAAATGAGGGCTGAATGTAGGCAAAGCAGAGTTCGACGATCAGCTCCCCAGGAAAGATGAGCAAGGGTTTTAAGAAGGTTCAGCCGGCTGTGACAAGTTACCTTCAGAGAGGAAATATGAGGTTTCCAGGATAACCTACGGTCAAAGAGAAGGCCTAGAAACCTGACTGTATCACGTTCGGGGATACGGGAGCCATAGAGATACAAAGGATGATCGGAGATGACAGAGCGTCTAGTGAAAGTAATTTGGTGAGTTTTGGTACTGGAAAATTTAAACCCATGCATGGTGGCCTAAGTGGAAACACGATCGACCGCATGCTGGAGAGAAACTGTAATGAGATGACAGTCAGCGCCTGCACAAGCAATAGCGAAGTCATCAACATAGAGTGATGACCAAATATTGGGTGGAAGAACAGAGGCCAAATCATTTACAGCAAGGAGAAAAAGTGTTGTGCTCAGAACACATCCCTGAGGGACTCCTTCAGCTTGGATGAAGTCCGGGGAAACACATTATTGACTCGAACACGGAAATGTCTGTCAGTTAAAAACTTCTTAAGGAAGGATGGGAGATTGCCTCGGAGGCCTAAGGAGTGGGCCTGGGCCAAAATATTATACCTCCAAGTTGTGTCATATGCCTTCTCAAGGTCAAAAAATATGGCAATAACTGAGTGATCATTCGCAAAGGCATTATGAACATACGTATCCAAGCGTAGTAAGGGGTCTATGTTAGAACGGCCCTTACGAAAGCCATAATGACTAGCGGAGAGACTGTTGTGTGTCTCTAGATACCACATTAAATGTCGATTTACCAGACGTTCCATCACTTTGCAAACTGCACTAGTAAGAGCGATGGGACGATAGTGGGAGGCATCATGTCCTGTAGTACTCGGCTTGCGGAAAGGGAGAACAATGGCAGATTTCCACAGCTGGGGAAGAACTCCTTGTGCCCAAATAAGATTGAAGAGGTGTAAGAGGACTACAAGGGCTGACTAATGTAAATGTTGTAACATACGAATATGAATGTCGTCAGGCCCAGCTGCCGATGATCGGCAAGCTGAGAGCGTTGCCTCCAGTTCCTGAAGTGTGAAAGGTACATTATACTGTTCTTCTCTGAGAGAAGAAAAGTCTAAGGGTACTAACTCTCTGGCAGACTTTGAGGAAAGAAACGAGGGGCATAGATGGAGCCCCCGGGAAACACGGACCAGATGAGTGCCAATTTCAATGGCAAGGTCAAGAGGGTTTGCTACATCAACACCAGTGACTCGTAGAACAGGAGCCGGGTCAGGAGAGAATTTACCACTCAATTTCCTCACTTTTTTCCAGACTGCACTCATACAGGAAGCAGAGGTGATGGTGGAAACATAGTCTCGCCAGCAAGTGCATTTAGCGTCATGGATGACACGGCGAGTGATCGCACGCTTCTGCTTAAAATCAAGAAGTCGCTCATCGGTTCTATTGTACCAGTACCTGCCCCATGCAGTGCGTTTCAAACGTACTGCACGAGCACAAGCAGGAGACCACCAAGGCACGCACTTCTGAGAATGCCTGCCTGAGGTTTGGGGTATAGAATGAGAAGATGCGGTATAAACTGACGTCGAGAAGAGGTGTAGGAGCTCATCAATGGAGGATGAAGAAGGAACTTCACTAAAAGCAGTGAGTTTCGAGTAAAGGTCCCAATTTGTCCGATCAAATTGCCAGCGAGGGCTATGGAAAGGGGGAGAATAGGAAGGAGAGTAAAAGATTGGAAAATGATCGCTGTCATGTAAGTCCGGTAGAACATCCCAAGTGAAGCCTAGTGCAGGGGGGGAAGAGCAGCTGATAGATCGATGCAAGAGAGAGCAGAGTACAAGGTAAAAAGGGGGTGGGAGTACCTATTTAAAACTGGGGGGGGAGAGGCGAGAAAAGCCCCCAAGGATGCCAGTGAGTCACAAGGGGAGACCCCCCCAGGGGAAATGGGGGGCGTTAAAATCACCAAGTAACGAAGTTGGTGGAAAGGGATAAAACAAAAGGCAAAGTCGGGGATAGAAAATGCTCGAGAAGGAAAGATATAAGAAAAATTTTGTAACCACTTATTCAAGGGGAAAATGGGCTGCAGTGTAATGTACGGGGTAGGGACAAATAGTTGACAGTATGGAAAAAATCATTGTGTAAAAGAAGGGCCCACTTTCTTTAAAAGGGTCCCATCTGAAAAGGATCCGAAAAATACAATAAATCATAGCCTGAGATGGGTTGGAAAACACTGAGCGAATTTTGTTTCTTGTAAAAATCCCCCCAACAGGGAAAACCGGGAAAAGGGCAACATCTGAAGTCCCCCCGTTTTCCCCCTGAGGCCGCGGATTTTCCCCCGTAAATAGGTCATGTTTGGGCAATAAAAAATACCAGGAATCCGGAGGGAGGGCCCCTGGGCTAAGGGGTTAGAAAAGTAACGGGTGGGGCTTGGGAAGACTTCAAGCAGTAAGGAATGGAGCTTTCCCAAAGGGGACCGGAGCGTTGGAAAAAGGAGTTGTGGAGATGGGGGAGAGGGAAGAAAGGAAAACAGGTGGATCGTGTAAATTGAATTTTTTAGTCTCTGCAATATTTCTGAATGGCTTAAAATTTTTCGAATTAAAAGATTTGGGAGCAATAGGAGGTAAAGGAGAAGGGTGAGTAAAAATTGGGACAGTAATGGACTGTACCAAAGTAGGGGGACGAAAAATGTAGGAGACTGGAGAAAATGTGGGAGGGGGGCAGAAAGGGAAAACCTGGGGGGGTGGGAGAAAAGGGGAGAAACTTGGGGGGGGGACGGGGGGGGGAAGGGATGTAGAGGAGGGGAACTCCCCACTTGTAATAAGCCCGAGAGAGGGGGAAAAACTAGGCAAAAGGAAATGGAAAGGTAAAGTGCGAGGGGGGAAAAGGGAAGAGTCAAGAAGATTTGAGCACTGGTTTTTTTTTAATTTCTAGAAGTAGGGGGGATTTTTTTAAAGGAGTCGTATGGGGTCTTGTGATACCGGGGGCTTGTGAGGAAGGATGCGAAATGTTAAACGACTGATTGTAGTCGGACTCGGGCCCAAGGACACAAAAGGATTAGATCCCAGAGTGCTATGGGAGGGTTAACAACAGAGGGACTGCAGAAGGTGGGCCCCCCAGAAGGGGGAGGATGTTTTAAAACAGGAATAAGAAACACGGGGTAATCTCCCTTGGGGAGGCGGGAAAAACCTTCTGCTTTTGGGCAAGGGAATTTCACGCTATTAAAGTAGACCGGGCAATGGCAAAGTATGAAGGGTGACCCCACATACAATTAATGCAAGATGGAGGTTGACTGAAAGATGTATTAAAGGTTGTCGGCCCACGACGGGGCATTCGGCATAGTTTTGCAATTTTTTCGCTGGGGCCAAAAACCCAAGAAATTTTCACACTGTTGCGGTGAAAGGGAATCACCTTTCGAACTTTTGTAACCGGCCCAGCGACATAAACAAGGGCGGGAGTTTCACGCTGTCGAAAGTTAATCGACCCCAATTTGCAAGGGGAAACTCCCGCCCGCGGGCGGGAAGGGACATAGTGTTACTTTGGGGGTTTGGGAGATCCTGGAGTTCCAGCTGTTCAAAAATGTCATTGAAGATGGAAATTGTGCGGACTATGGTATGGGGCAGAATGAAGTACCACACAAGATTTTAGAGAAAGAGTTTTTCAAATAGTGTAGGAGTATATCGATAGCAAAGGAGAGAAAGACATGACTTGGGTAGCATTCTGGACAGTGCATGCACGACCATCTGGGAGCATGAAATAAATACTCTACCCAAAATGGCGCAGGAGCGTTTTTTCCCAAAACCAGGTGAAAGGAGAAAAAGAAGTCGGTCGTAAAGTAAAGAATTTTTTCCATTGTGTGGTCCGAAACCCAGCGTGAAGAGGAAAATGCATGAGTGTCGGTCTTTTTCCGGTATAATGGGGAAATAACGAAAAGGGGCATCACAGGAGTTTCGTTGGCGTTTAAGGGGTAGGGGCCGGGGTTGGTCCCGTGAAAACCCTGGCGTTTAAAAAATTTCTGTACCGTAAGGGGAGGCCAAAGCTAGTCAAAGGGGGTGGAGGGCAACAAATGGGAAGAGTCATCGAAGCCTCGGTACCGAAGCGGGGAGGAAACAGCCCCAGGAAGAGTAAGGGGCATCAGGAGTGTCCGAAGAGTGGTCAAAAAACAAGGGGGTCAGAATGGGGAGGGGTATCATGGGGGGGCCCCGGGGGTAGGGGGTTTCATGGATTGGTTTCTCCATGGTTAAGTTACTCCTTTGCTTTTTGTTTTTAAGAAAAAAAAGAAAAGAAAATAAAAATAAAAAAAATAAAAAAAGGGGGGGAGCGGGGAGGAATAGTTCCCAGGAGGAATGAAAGGGCCGGAAATCTCCCTCCGCGCCCAAGAGGACCTCAGCACTGCTAGTAGCGCAGATGCAGCATGGAATCCGTGCCATACCCTACCCTTCATGCCTGTAAACCAGCAATCCGGGCTAGCAACCTCACATCTGCCGAACTATCTCAGTGGACAAAAGAGAGGGCGGCCGGATATCCACCACAAAGCATACCTCCTTCGGCCACCACCCCTGGAATCCGAAAGGTGGCTTCCATAGATACACCCGTCACCCAAAAGACACTCAAAGCCACTCTCCGGGATACCGGAGAGGGATCGGGACATCCCCAGGTGATCCAGATTCCACGGCAAACTACGCCACTGCCAAGAACCTCAACGGAATGGGATGGACCCCGGTACCCTTTCCCCTACCTAGGAA
Source organism: Cherax quadricarinatus (assembly GCF_026875155.1). Taxonomy (NCBI): domain Eukaryota; kingdom Metazoa; phylum Arthropoda; class Malacostraca; order Decapoda; family Parastacidae; genus Cherax; species Cherax quadricarinatus. The sequence continues at coordinate 718 of NW_026510458.1, read as the reverse complement.
CTAGCGCGTCTGTGGGAAAAACCCCAAAGGCCAAAAAGAGGAAGGGCAAAAGGGAGGGGTGGGGAGGAGGAGGAGGAAAGGGAAAAGGGGAGGATGGGATAAGGAAGGGGGGGATTGGGGGGTAATTAGGTTCGGTCTGAGTAAGGAGACCAACAGGTCTAATTCCTCAGACCAAGAGCCTCTTCACCGCGGCAAGGAGCCCCCCTTGAAGAGGCATCAGTCCATACAAAGGATAAACTTGAAGAACAGGAGGAGAATGAGGTAATCAGTCCCTCAACCTTGAGTCGATGTGGTCAGTCCATCAATCTTGAATAGATTGATGGACTGTCTAATTTAACAACGTGTCGGTTCTTTGAACCATTCATCTACAACATACACCGTGCCAAGAGTATATACATTCCCCAGAGAGAAATTAGGTCTAATAATAATGATCCCAAATGGGTTAACAGGAGGCTAAAGCATCTATTAGGGGAGAAAAGGGGAATTTATAGGCACATCAGAAGAGGAGAGGTTAACCTTACTGACTAATATGCCCAGCTTAAATGAGAAGTAAAAAAGGGATTAGAAAAGGGAAACGTAACATAATTAAAGTTGCTAATAACAAAGAAATAATCCAAAGGGGGTTTTTTCAAAGGTTAGGACGAAGGTAAGGGAAAAATAGGACCCTGAAAATTGGGAATGGGCAGCTGACGGTAATGAAATGGAAAATTTTTCCTTA
>NW_026510457.1:0-14907 GCF_026875155.1 Cherax quadricarinatus | reverse complement strand
TTTCAGAGGGGGTGATCTTGTTTCTTAGGCCCCTTTAAAAATTTTTTATGATAGGATGTTAGTGCTTGGTCGGTTTCTTTGCTGTTGTTTTACTGCCCCCTTTGTGGAGTGGGCTTGTCTTTTAGACCACATAAATGGTTCGGTGGTTACTTTATGATGAAGGTCAGGAAGTCTTTTTCTAAGTGATGCAATTTCCAGTTTAAATATAAAAATTTTATACAGTTTTGATCCATTTAGTATCCGGGGATCTTGTTGAGTTCTCAGCATAATAAAAAAATTTGTTCAAAATAAATAGCAAACCTTATCAATGTCAACAGTGCCCCCCTTGTCCATGTTTTTTAAAATGCACTTCCATTTTTGGTAAGGCCCTCGTGGGAGTTTTTTGTATACCCGGGCATGACGCTGTTTATGGTAAATTTTATGATAGGTGAAAACCACCATCACATTCCCCCTCCACAACTTTACATCCCCTGTAACTGTCATCACCAAAAACCCACTACCAACATTTTGTTCATTACTTTATCAACAATTGTTTTCAACATTGTCATGTTTAACCTCATCACACCTGCACCACCCTTATTTACCTCATCACTAACTAACATTATAACAAAACTGCCCTCATCACATTTTCTTCTCCACCACTTATATTACGCCATCACTATTACTAAATTATAGACACCACCGCTCTCATCACACTCTTCACGACCATTAATTACGCTCTCACTTTACAAACATTATAACAAATGCCCTCATCACACTCTTTCCACCACTTATATTCCTCATCACTATTACTAATATTAAGACACCCCGCTCCACACACTTTTCCCACCACTTATATTACGCCATACTATACTAACTTATAGAAACGGATCACCCTTCCCAAAAAGCTCCCAGAGGAAAAAATTTTTTGGGAATCCACCTTGATAATGACTCAAATTTCATACACATATCAACAAAATTTCTAAAAAAATTTCCAAGACTGTAGGCATACAACGAAGAACGGTACTAGCCCACAGTCAGCCCCCCTGGCCCATATCACCTCTTATTTACCCCATCTCACCTAGGGAAAAATTTGTGCAGGGGGCCAACAACAAGAAACCATCTCAGACCACAAATTACCCAACAAAAGGCTGCAGTTAGAATATAACAAATTCTCACACGGCAGCACACTCCCCCAATATTCAATACCTCAACCACTCACCATAAAAAACATCCATACTTATTACTGCAAATTTTACATACATAGAACACTCAACTCTGATTTTAACCCCCCCCCTAAAACATTTTCCCTTGCCAACCTCAACAAACACATGACCAAACACAAGGCACAGATCACTTTTTGAAAATCCTCGTGTCCACTCACGCTTGCAAAAACTCAATGCACATAAAAGGCCCAAAAAATCTGGAATTCATTACCTGTTATAAAAAGAAAACTACCTGTTTTTTTTAAATTCAAGTCTCTTCCAAAAATCACTTACTCACCAAAAACCCCAAAAAAATACTGAATAACTGAACTTTTAAAAAAGTAAAATCTTAAATGTTTCCAAATTATATCAATAAATGTTAAACCTAAAACCCAATCTAACTTTTTTATTTTTTAAATTCACTACCTAAAAGAATACCCATTCTACAGAATTTACAACAATGCAGCAACCATATGCCCGTCTTTGTAATACCACTTGTCTTTTTAGTAATCATTTACATTAATTTTTTTCACTGAATTTCATCATTGCTTAGTTAATCTTAAGTTAATTTTAAACCAGCCCGTAAGTATGAATATAAGTGGCTTTTTTGGGTCTGCTCTTATCTGTATTTTTTTTGTACCTCTGTAATGTGCTCAAATTATAAAAAATAAATAAATAAAAAATAGAAACCCAATTTTCTCCTCACACACTCTTCACAACCCCACTTATATTACGGTCATCACTATTACTAATATCATTGACACCATAGCCTTCATTATGATGCTCACTATAGTTATCAACACAAGTATTATATTCGTCATTACTGTAATTAAGAACACCACCACCACCTTGTTCAGCAGCCTTACACTTGCTTTCACAAATTGTGACAATCTTGTTATTGGTACACTCTACACATCTTTCCTTGTGTTGTTCAAGTTGTTGTTTCAGGAGAAATTGTTGTGTTTCCAGTACTTTTATGCACGACATCAGGTTGTATACCACAGGAGCAAGACTTGGAACATCTGGAGACGTGAAGTCCCGGTCAGCTGAGCTCGTTGGCTGACTGTCAGCTGACTCAGCTAGGCTGGTATTGACAGCCGACGTGATGGAGGTCTGTTGACGTGCTCCCCAGGTGAGGTGCTCAACCCCATTGTCGGAGGGCAGACCCGAGGTACCTGGTAGTCCTGGGGGGTCATAATGAGGGGTACAGGGTGAAGTGCGGTTGGCTGCAATTTGGGCAGCCCTCACACTGCAGTCAGCATGAGCTGCTGTGACTCCTGAGGTCTTACAATTGATACATTGTTTAGCAACAGTCTGTTGCTGTTTGATCATATCATAACACCGTTCAGAAGGATGAGCATTGGCACACACTGCACACCAGTGTGACTTAGACGGGCATTTCCTGGCGATGTGGCCCCAGCGTTGACACTTATAACATCGACGTTGAGGAGGGAGCATGGACACGGGGGTCGTCCCTCAGTTACTAAAATCAACAGACATAGCCCCACTCCACAAAGGGGGCAGTAAAGCAACAGCAAAGAACTACAGACCAATAGCACTAACATCCCATATCATAAAAATCTTTGAAAGGGTCCTAAGAAGCAAGATCACCACCCATCTAGAAACCCATCAGTTACACAACCCAGGGCAACATGGGTTTAGAACAGGTCGCTCCTGTCTGTCTCAACTACTGGATCACTACGACAAGGTCCTAAATGCACTAGAAGACAAAAAGAATGCAGATGTAATATATACAGACTTGCAAAAGCCTTCGACAAGTGTGACCATGGCGTAATAGCGCACAAAATGCGCACTAAGGAATAACAGGAAAAGTCGGTCGATGGATCTATAATTTCCTCACTAACAGAACACAGAGAGTAGTCGTCAACAGAATAAAGTCCGAGGCAGCTACGGTGAAAAGCTCTGTTCCACAAGGCACAGTACTAGCTCCCATCTTGTTCCTCATCCTCATATCCGACATAGACAAGGATGTCAGCCACAGCACCGTGTCTTCCTTTGCAGATGACACCCGAATCTGCATGACAGTGTCTTTCATTGCAGACACTGCAAGGCTCCAGGCGGACATCAACCAAATCTTTCAGTGGGCTGCAGAAAACAATATGAAGTTCAACGATGAGAAATTTCAATTACTCAGATATGGTAAACATGAGGAAATTAAATCTTCATCAGAGTACAAAACAAATTCTGGCCACAAAATAGAGCGAAAACACCAACGTCAAAGACCTGGGAGTGATTATGTCGGAGGATCTCACCTTCAAGGACCATAATATTGTATCAATCGCATCTGCTAGAAAAATGACAGGATGGATAATGAGAACCTTAAAAAACTAGGGAGGCCAAGCCCATGATGACACTCTTCAGGTCACTTGTTCTATCTAGGCTGGAATATTGCTGCACTCTAACAGCACCTTTCAAGGCAGGTAAAATTTTGCCAACCTAGAAAATGTACAGAGAACTTTCAACGGCGCGCATAACGGAGATAATAACACCTCAATTACTGGGAGCGCTTGAGGTTTCTAAACCTGTATTCCCTGGAACGCAGGAGGGAGAGATACATGATTATATACACCTGGAAAATCCTAGAGGGCCCTAGTACCGAACTTGCACACGAAAATCACTCACTATGAAAGCAAAAGACTTGGCAGACGATGCACCATCCCCCAATGAAAAGCAGGGGTGTCACTAGCACGTTAAGAGACCATACAATAAGTGTCAGGGGCCCGAGACTGTTCAACTGCCTCCCAGCACACATAAGGGGGATTACCAACAGACCCCTGGCAGTCTTAAAAGCTGGCACTGGACAAGCACCTAAAGTCAGTTCCTGATCAGCCGGGCTGTGGCTCGTACGTTGGTTTGCGTGCAGCCAGCAGCAACAGCCTGGTTGATCAGGCGCTGATCCACCAGGAGGCCTGGTCACAGACCGGGCCGCGGGGGCGTTGACCCCCGAAACTCTCTCCAGGTAAACTCCAGGAGGGCTGCGCGGGAGTGAATATAGCGTGGCAGAGTCCCCTGGCCAGTCCACTCAGCTAATATCAGACCGTTGGAAAGTCGACGAGGGCTTGCAACTTGCTCTGAAGCCAGATATTGAGGATTCAAGTGCTTGTTGACGTTGTAGATGACAATAAGCACTTTAGGTGCCCTTGGTGGGGCTGCTCGGAGTTTGATGTTGGCATATTCGAGAGTGAGAAGTTTGTCTATAAATGCTGAATCATTAGGCACAAAGACGTAGTTATCCTCATCGTGGACAAACTTGATCGTTTTCTCATGATTGTCTACACTAGCTTCGAAAAACCAGTTACACTTGGTCTCTTGATCAGTGTTGTTAGGGAAATCTAACCTGACAGCTTTGGGAAGGTGTACACCCACTGTATTGCTTTCAGCAAGCTTTCTCTGGAAGCCTCGTTCTTTTTTCCGAGCCTGTTACTAAAATATGTTTCAAATTTTGCCTTCACCAGCATCTACGTAAAACACCATCAGCTATACTCATAGCTGACGGGAGTTTTCTCACTGGCGATGGGCTAAAGGATACCGGTGAATAGAAGGGACAAGGAAGGGATATTCACCTCGCTAGACACAGGCAATATGGGTGTAGTGGCCTGCGGGTCGCAGTGCGATTTTCAAGGTCATTCACGGGGCCACAGTCGTCTCAAGAGTTACCAATATTGCACTACTCGTTAATTACTCCAAACCCGCAGCACTTAACACAGCTAGCACACGTGTCTAGGAATGACAGACAAATTTTTCACTCTGTGGACAAACAAATCAGCACAAACTTACTATGTTTATAGATGAACCTCGGGCATGTTTTCAGTTAAAAAGCCGTCTCCAAAGGAGTTACCAGGTACTGCAATGCTCGTTTTTTTCTTAACCACTCTTGTTGTGTTCCAACTATGCAGCATTCCTCCCAGAAACACTCAGTGCATAGAAGAATAACAGGTCATCTTCCTCAGTTAGAGATATAACACATTTTGTACAAGTGGCACAGTCTGATTCATCTGGCAGGCCTCAGGTCTGGATAACCAACTCACGCAGGATGGGAGATTCGTCCGTATTTCTCAGGTAGGCAGAGGTGACTAGCTGTGCGGAACTCAGATATTTGAGTACCAGCGGAGCAGCAAAAATACACCTCTACACTGCACGTTGATAGAGGCGAACAGCTGAGTTTAAAGGCGAGAGTTGGGGGACACAGGAGAACAGCAGGGGTAACTGAGCACGCACATTCGCCTCTCTTCACATAGTCATATGGCGAAAGTCTTAGGCAGGTGAAGCAGTGCCTCGCTCAAGGTCACTGACTGAGGCAGACTTCTCAAGAGTTACCAAACACTGCAATACTCGTACAAATAGTTATTCACTACAAACTTGCAGAACTTCTAGCACACGTATCTTGGAATGAAAGACGAATTTTCAGTGTGTGTGCACACCTGCATTACCAACTCACGTAGGACTGCACACTCCTCGTTATTCCTCAGGTTGGTAAAGGGATGAGTTGTGCACATTTTCAGAGGCACGAGTAGCAGTGGACTAGCAAAATTCACCTCTACACTGTATGTTGATAGAGGCGAAAGGCCCGAGGTAAAATGAAAGGCAGAGGGGAAGCAGAGGCCTGTGAGGGCCTTTTCAAAACGGAAAACTATTTCCAGTGTTTCCCTAGGTATATCCCTAGTCACAACTCGCACATAAGAGTTCTCACAACACTGAAGCTGTCTTCCAACAGTATGAGTTTTAATGATGACTTATCAGTCGAGAGAAATGGGTAGGCCTGCAAATTAGTAGGTCCAGATCCCCCCCCAGCACACGTCTACTCCCCTCAACCACTCAGCCGAGACTGTATAGTGAATGGGAAAGGCAATTTGGAGCGACAGGCTCAGAGAGCTTTGAACCTAATTATGCAGTCTTGCAAGGAACTAGGCCTCAAGATAAACCATACCACGGGCGGGATTGAACCCGCGGTCAAGATCTCGGCTGAGAAATCTCTTGCAATGATGTTCAAGGGACCAGATTCTGTGAATAGATTATGTATTCAGGATATAGAACTTGAGTGGACAGGCTCCTATCTGTACTTGGAACCTACATTGATAAAAAGCTGACTTTTCAGAAACAGGCCGAGTATGTCAGATCCCGTGCTCTACTCAGACTTAACGCCATGAGAGCCATGACGAGGCACCGTGCAGGGGCAAGCAAAGATGTACTTCACTTGTACTATATGTAAGCTATACGCTCGCTCATTGACTATGGTGCACCGGCGTTAGCTCATCTCTTCCCGCAGAGCACGCAAGGGTGAAGGTCATACAAAACCAGGCGATAAGAACTATGCTTGGGGCCCCCATCTGGACCAACACAGTATGTCTCAGATCTGAGGCCCGGCTTCCTTACTTGGCTGACAGAGTAAGATACATAAACGCCTGCAAAGTAGCCACGATTCTGCACCGGCAGCAAGGTACCCCACTAAGGAGACAGATATTGACAACCATGACACAAGATCCCACTTCGTTCGTTTTGTGCTGCTGGGCAGAAGCTGCTGCCTATACAATTACTCCTTGAGAAGAGTTGTGACCTTCCTGTTGCTGGGTACCATCCACCACCTCCCTGGCGCCCAGATCCAGCCGATGTTTGATTCATGCAACTACCCATCTCTAAGAGTCTCTGCAGTCAAGACACCCTCAGCAATCATGCTGAGACAAGCATGGCATTGGCAGAGGGAGTCACATGTGCAGTGTATTTCACAGATGGTTCTGTCGATCCTGACAGGAAGAGAGCAGCAGCTGGACTGTACCACAATGGTCACACACAAGGCTGGCAACTCCCTGACCACTGCACGATCCTTCAAGCTGAGCTGGTGGCGATTCACCAGGCATTGTCACATGCCCTACGACATCGACTCCGACCTGTCATACATGTTGATTCCACCTCTGCAATCAATGCCCTCTCCCATCCTCAACCACAGGACAATGTTCACCTCATCACATCGATCCTGAGCATAATGACAGCCTTAGAAGTTCAGGGTAACAAATCGACATTGAACTGGATCCCCAGCCATGCTGGCATCCGGGAAAATGAGGCGGCAGATGTTGCAGCCAAGGCAGCAACAGACTATCCACATTGAATAATAAAATGGTATAAAATACCGACAGGTTGTTAGGTAAGACACATATGCAACAGTTAGGTATCTTTATTTCGAAACGTTTCGCCTACACAGAAGGCTTCTTCAGTCGAGTACAGAAAAGTTGATAGAAGCAGAAGATACTTGAAGACGATGTAATCAGTCCATCACCCTTAAAGTTTTGAGGTGGTCAGTCCCTCAGTCTGGAGAAGAGCATTGTTCCATGGAATGAAACAATATGGAGATGAAGTGACAGGATGGAGCCTTTTATAGCGCCAGGAGGTGAGACGTAGGTCACTAGGAGAGGTAAGATCTCAGATGTAGGGAGGACAGGTCCCTCTCAGATCCAACCGTTCTCACTAGTAGAGGTTGTCGAAGTTGATTGTAGGTCTGTACCAAGATACCCTTGTGTTGCAGTGTCAGACAGATTGAATAATAAAATGGTATAAAATACCGACAGGTTGTTAGGTAAGACACATATGCAACAGTTAGGTATCTTTATTTTGAAACGTTTCGCCTACACAGTAGGCTTCTTCAGTCGAGTACAGAAAAGTTGATAGAAGCAGAAGATACTTGAAGACGATGTAATCAGTCCATCACCCTTAAAGTTTTGAGGTGGTCAGTCCCTCAGTCTGGAGAAGAGCATTGTTCCATGGAATGAAACAATATGGAGATGAAGTGACAGGATGGAGCCTTTTATAGCGCCAGGAGGTGAGACGTGGTCACTAGGAGAGGTAAGATCTCAGATGTAGGGAGGACAGGTCCCTCTCAGATCCAACCGTTCTCACTAGTAGAGGTTGTCGAAGTTGATTGTAGGTCTGTACCAAGATACCCTTGTGTTGCAGTGTCAGACAGATTGAATAATAAAATGGTATAAAATACCGACAGGTTGTTAGGTAAGACACATATGCAACAGTTAGGTATCTTTATTTCGAAACGTTTTCGCCTACACAGTAGGCTTCTTCAGTCGAGTACAGAAAAGTTGATAGAAGCAGAAGATACTTGAAGACGATGTAATCAGTCCATCACCCTTAAAGTTTTGAGGTGGTCAGTCCCTCATCTGGAGAAGAGCATTGTTCCATGGAATGAAAACAATATGGAGATGAAGTGACAGGATGGAGCCATTTAAGCGCCAGGAGTGAACGAGGTCACTTAGAGTAAATCTCAGATGTAGGGGAGGACAGGTCCTACTCAGATCCAACCGTTTCTCACAAGTAGAGGTTGTCGAAGTTGATTGTAGTCCTGTGAACCAAGATACCCTTGTGTTGCAGTGTCAGACACAGATTTGTGAATAAGATAAAATGGATAAAATACCGACAGGTAGTATGGTAAGCACTATGCAACAGTTTAGGTGTCTTATTTCGAAACGTTTCGCCTACACAGTAGGCTCTTCAGTCGAGTACAGAAAAGTTATAGAAGCAGAAGATACTAGAAGAGACGATGTATGCAGTCCCTCACCTTAAAGTTTTGAGGTGTCGAGTCCTCAGTTGGGAAGAGCATTGTTCCATGGAATTGAAACAATATGGAATAAGTGACAGGATGGAGCCTTTTAAGCGCCAGGAGTGAACGTAGGTTCACTAGAAGTGTAAGATCTCAGATGAGACGGAGGGACAGGTCCTCTCGATTCCAACCAGTCTCACTAGTAGAGGTTGTCGAAGTTGATTGGTAGGTCTGTACCAGATGACCCTTGGGTTTGCAGGTGTCCAGACAGATTGAGATAATAAAGATGGGTATAAAATACCACGTATGTTAGGTAAGACACATATGCAACAACGTTAGGTATCCTTTATTTCGAAATCGTTTCGCCTACACAGTAGGCTTCTTCAGTCGAGTACAGAAAAGGAGAAGTTGATAGTAAGCAGAAGAACTTGAAGACGATGTTAATCAGTCCATCCCCTTAACAGTTTAGGTGTCATCCTCAGTCTGAAAGAGCATTGTTCCATGAATGAAACATATGAAGACGATGACAGATGGAGCCTTTTAAAGCGCCAGGAGGTGGACGTATGGTCAGAAGGAGAGGTAAGATCATCAGATGAGGGAGGACATGGTCCCTACTCAGATCCAACGTTCCAACTAAGTATAGGTTGTCGAAGTATTGTAGTCTGTACCAAGATACCTGGTGTTTGCAGTGTCAACGATTGAATAATAAAATTGGTATAAAGATACCGACAGGTTGTTAGGTAAGACACATATCGAACCATTAGTGATCTTGATTTCGAAACGTTCGCCTACACAGTAGGCTTCTTCAGTCGAGTACAGAACAGTTATAGAAGCAAGATACTTGAAGACGTGTAATCATCCATCACCCTTTAAAGTTTTTGAGTGGTCATCCCTCACTGGAGAGGCATTGATCCATGTGAATGAAACCCAATTTTTGGAGATGAAGATCGACGAATGGAGCCTTTTTTTAGGCGAAAACGTTTCGAAATAAAGATACCTAACTGTTGCATATGTGTCTTACCTAACAACCTGTCGGTATTTTATACCATTTTATTATTCAATCTGTCTGACACTGCAACACAAGGGTATCTTGATACAGACCTACAATCAACTTCGACAACCTCTACTAGTGAGAACGGTTGGATCTGAGGGGACCTGTCCTCCCTACATCTGAGATCTTACCTCTCCTAGTGACCTACGTTCTCACCTCCTGGCGCTACAAAAGGCTCCATCCTGTCATTCATCTCCATATTGTTTCATTCCATGGAACAATGCTCTTCTCCAGACTGAGGGACTGACCTCCTCAAAACTTTAAGGTGATGGACTGATTACATCGTCTTCAAGTATCTTCTGCTTCTATCAACTTTTCTGTACTCGACTGAAGAAGCCTACTGTGTAGGCGAAACGTTTCGAAATAAAGATACCTAACTGTTGCATATGTGTCTTACCTAACACCTGTCGGTATTTTATACCATTTTATTATTCAATCTGTCTGACACTGCAACACAAGGGTATCTTGGTACAGACCTACAATCAACTTCGACAACCTCTACTAGTGAGAACGGTTGGATCTGAGAGGGACCTGTCCTCCCTACATCTGAGATCTTACCTCTCCTAGTGACCTACGTCTCACCTCCTGGCGCTATAAAAGGCTCCATCCTGTCACTTCATCTCCATATTGTTTCATTCCATGGAACAATGCTCTTCTCCAGACTGAGGGACTGACCACCTCAAAACTTTAAGGGTGATGGACTGATTACATCGTCTTCAAGTATCTTCTGCTTCTATCAACTTTTCTGTACTCGACTGAAGAAGCCTACTGTGTAGGCGAAACGTTTCGAAATAAAGATACCTAACTGTTGCATATGTGTCTTACCTAACAACCTGTCGGTATTTTATACCATTTTATTATTCAATCTGTCTGACACTGCAACACAAGGGTATCTTGGTACAGACCTACAATCAACTTCGACAACCTCTACTAGTGAGAACGGTTGGATCTGAAGGGACCTGTCCTCCCAACATCTGAGATCTTACCTCTCCTAGTGACCTACGTCTCACCTCCTGGCGCTATAAAAGGCTCCATCCTGTCACTTCATCTCCATATTGTTTCATTCCATGGAACAATGCTCTTCTCCAGACTGAGGGACTGACCACCTCAAAACTTTAAGGGTGATGACTGATTACATCGTCTTCAAGTATCTTCTGCTTCTATCAACTTTTCTGTATTCGACTGAAGAAGCCTACTGTGTAGGCGAAACGTTTCGAAATAAAGATACCTAACTGTTGCATATTGTCTTACCTAACAACCTGTCGGTATTTTATACCATTTTATTATTCAATCTGTCTGACACTGCAACACAAGGGTATCTTGGTACAGACCTACAATCAACTTCGACAACCTCTACTAGTGAGAACGTTGATCTGAGAGGGACCTGTCCTCCCTACATCTGAGATCTTACCTCTCCTAGTGACCTACGTCTCACCTCCTGGCGCTATAAAAGGCTCCATCCTGTCACTTCATCTCCATATTGTTTCATTCCATGGAACAATGCTCTTCTCCAGACTGAGGGACTGACCACCTCAAAACTTTAAGGTGATGGACTGATTACATCGTCTTCAAGTATCTTCTGCTTCTATCAACTTTTCTGTACTCGACTGAAGAAGCCTACTGTGTAGGCGAAACGTTTCGAAATAAAGATACCTAACTGTTGCATATGTGTCTTACCTAACAACCTGTCGGTATTTTATACCATTTTATTATTCAATCTGTCTGACACTGCAACACAAGGGTATCTTGGTACAGACCTAAAATCAACTTCGACAACCTACTAGTGAGAACGGTTGGATCTGAGAGGGACCTGTCCTCCCTACATCTGAGATCTTACCTCTCCTAGTGACCTACGTCTCACCTCCTGGCGCTATAAAAGGCTCCATCCTGTCACTTCATCTCCATATTGTTTCATTCCATGGAACAATGCTCTTCTCCAGACTGAGGGACTGACCACCTCAAAACTTTAAGGGTGATGGACTGATTACATCGTCTTCAAGTATCTTCTGCTTCTATCAACTTTTCTGTACTCGACTGAAGAAGCCTACTGTGTAGGCGAAACGTTTCGAAATAAAGATACCTAACTGTTGCATATGTGTCTTACCTAACAGACTATCCACATGTTGGGATTACTGTCTCCATCAGCCTACGACAGACCAAACTGGTGGCTGCCAGAGCCATAAACTTATGGGGGAGGTCTTAGGTGTTATCCCATCTCAACAGAGGTACTGAGCAGCGACTCAGGTAGAACCCCCTCCATATGATAGAAGCTGGTCCAGAGCGCAGTGTACCGCCATCCATTGGCTTCGTTTGGGCTTTCCCACAGCCAAGATGATGGTAGACAAGGCTGAGGAGGATATATGCCAGTACTGTCAGCACGTTGTCCAGCGGCCCCTAACACACTATCTTCTGGAGTGCGAAGTTACTGAGACACTCCGCAGGCAACTAGGACTGATATTCCCTCCCGAAGAGGACCCAGAGATGACTGCGGCCACACTAATGTACCATGGAGTCAACGAACCAGACAAGCTGTTACCCATGATAACGACATATCCTCTCCACTCGCTAGTGTCCACAGTTAGGAGTACATATGGTGTTGTCGCTTATGAGATGCACCAGATGAACTGACCAGAAGAGTGCTTGAACAGCATATATCACATCATTGTAGAAACCTTTCCCCCTTGGAGCCAGAGACGGGTCATCGCAAGACTGAGACCCATGCCAGGACTACGGTCTTGGCGAACATTATGCATACATACTTCCACTCCATGACTTGTAGCACAGTGGTCAGCGCAGTCGGCTCACAACCGATTGGTCCCAGGTTCGAATCCTGGGCAGGGCGAGACATACACTGTCCCTGTTAACCTTCAGTAAAAAGGTACCTGGGAGTAAGTCGATCGTTGTGGGTTGCTTCCTGGGGAATGATCAAGCACTACAAACTACTGAGCAACTCGAATGTCTCTCAAATGACCTAATGATGCACTTTCTGTGCCCAAAGTACAGGATACAAGAAAACCTGAACCTAACTCAAACCACCTACTGACTGACCGACAATTTGGCTTCCACCAACACCGCTCTACGCAGGCAGCTCTCAACATTATCCTGAACTACATTCTAATCAATAAGGCCCAAGGCTGTGCAACGGCCCTGGTTGCTAAGGACGTGGAAAAAGCCTTCGACACCGTCTGGCACTCGGGGCTGAAGTACAAGCTGTGTAACCTTTTTGACCTTCCCCTGAATGTCAAAAAGTTACTCAGCAACTTCCTTGATGGCCGTATCATGCGAATAAAGTTCAGGAACTGTCTCTCTGACCCCTTCACCCTTCACGCTTGAGTCCCCCAAGGCTCCGTTCTTTCCCCCACCTTGTACATCCTTTACACAAATAACATCCCCGACCCTGCACATCACAACACACTCACACTGGCTTATGCAGACTCACCACAACTCACCGCACATGAACGCTGCAGATACCTCTCACTTAGAACTTAATGTGAGGTGGACAGGATGAGTGCTTGGGAGATCCTGTGGCGCATCAAAACAAATGCTGCCAAATCCAAAATCACCTACTTCTTCCCTAAAGGACGCCCGCCTCTACCTGTCCACCTCAGAACCACCACCACAAGAACACCCATCCCCAGAACACACAGCACCACAGTCCTAGGTGTAAACTTAGACTCCAGACTCAGACTACACACCCACATAAATGCCAAAAGAGTTATGGCCAGTTCTGCCCTCGGGCGACTGTACAAGCTCTGAGGCTCACACTCGCACACCAAGCTCCATCTGTACAAGGCTCTCATCCGTCCTCGTCTAAGTCTCTTATACACCCTCTCGGCCTTTCTCTTACCAAGTGTCTAGAGGTAAATACACACAGATCTAAATGGATTGTGAAAACGTGCAATTGCATTAAGTTTTATAACCTGCATGAACCACTCACTTATTTATCCATACCTCACCTATGCTATTTGTGCTTGTGGATCAACTGCAGCAACACACCTAAAGTCAATAATAACCCCAACAAAAAGCTGCAGTAAGAATAATCACTAAATCCCATCCCTGGCAACACACCCCCCCACTCTTCATAGATCTAAACTTACTCCCTGTTCAGTACATCCACACTTACTACTGTGCAATCTACATCTACAGGACCTTAAACTCCAATATCAACCTTGACCTAAAACGCTTTCTTGATAGTTGTGACAGAACCTACAGGCATAACACCAGACACAAACATCTCTATGACATTCCCAGTGTCCGACTAAACCTTTACAAAAATTCAATGTATGTCAAAGGCCCTAAAATCTGGAACACCCTACCTGAGAACTCTAGAACTGCAGACACATTCATCACCTTCAAAACTACCATTAGAAAACATCTTATCTCCCTGATACACCCCATCAACTAACTACACGAATACCACCTGGTGGTTCACACTTACACTCACTCACCCATTTGACCATAAACAGAAATATTAATCTCAATCTTAAAATAATGAATCCTGTGATACTCCAATACTGAAACTATGTACTGTGCCAAAACAAAAGCATTCACATTGCTAAACTCACAAACTAGTATTTAGTCACTTAGCCATAATACCAACTTACCTAATAATTTGTAATATTTTAAAATTAAGAATTAAACTAAGTCTGCCCGAAATGCCTAGCCATGCTAGGTGTTCTAGTGGTACACTCTGTAATCATTATTTAACTTCATGTAAACCACACAATAACCAAATTCTGTAAACTCAGCATTGTAATCTTTATAGAGAATAAACTTTGAATTTGAATTGAATTTGAACTGTATCACTGCAGGCAACAAGAGCATTTCACCCCTCCGTGGAAGATGTGTTCATTTAATATCCTGACCAGCCGGGCTGTGGCTCGTACGTTGGTTTGCGTGCAGCCAGCAGCAACAGCCTGGTTGATCAGGCTCTGATCCACCAGGAGGCCTGGTCACAGACCGGGCCGCGGGGGCGTTGACCCCCGGAACTCTCTCCAGGTAAACTTCAGGCATACCTGCAAGTCCCTCCCAAGAAGCTCATTGCTAGTAATCCCTTCCCTAAGTCACTTGTTAAAAGCAACTGCTCAAGAAAAATTTCTCACCCAGGGTTG
>NW_026510456.1:0-13197 GCF_026875155.1 Cherax quadricarinatus | reverse complement strand
GTAGCAGTAAGTCGTAAGTAGATAAAAGTAGCAGTAGAAGTAGCAGTAGAAGTAGAAGTAGCAGTAAAAGTAGCAGTAGAAGTAGCAGTAGAAGTAGCAGTAGAAGTAGCAGTAGAAGTAGAAGTAGCAGTAGAAGTAGCAGTAGAAGTAGCAGTAGAAGTAGCAGTAGAAGTAGCAGTAGAAGTAGAAGTAGCAGTAGAAGTAGCAGTAGAAGTAGCAGTAGAAGTAGCAGTAGAAGTAGCAGTAGAAGTAGAAGTAGCAGTAGAAGTAGCAGTAGAAGTAGAAGTAGCAGTAGAAGTAGCAGTAGAAGTAGCAGTAGAAGTAGCAGTAGAAGTAGCAGTAGAAGTAGCAGTAGAAGTAGAAGTAGCAGTAGAAGTAGCAGTAGAAGTAGCAGTAGAAGTAGCAGTAGAAGTAGCAGTAGAAGTAGCAGTAGCAGTAGAAGTAGCAGTAGAAGTAGAAGTAGCAGTAGAAAGTAGTGAATATAAAACAGATAATTCGTAGTTTGGAAATTAGGAGAAGGTGAGGGATTACTAAAATTATTATCCAGAGGGCTGAGGAGGGTTGTTGAGGTGGTTCGGACATGGAGAGAGGAACGAACCAATATAATGACTTCGAGATGTATAAATCTGTAGTGGAGGGAAGGCAGGGTAGGGGTCGGCCTAGGAAGGGTTGGAGGGAGGGGGTAAAGGAGGTTTTGTGTGCGAGGGGCTTGGACTTCCAGCAAGCATGCGTGAGTAGGGGAGGAGTCTTAGTAGTAGGCAATAGTAATGGTGGTGGTAGTAGCAGTAGTGGTACTAGTAGTAACTGAGCGGTAGTAGTAGTAGTAATAGAAGCGAAGTCTAAGGATAAGAGAAAAGAGCATCTCAGGAGAGCAAATAACCCACAAGGGTGGGACCAAAAACAGCGGGAGGGGGTTAAAAAACAAAGGGGGTGTGTAAAAACACAAAGAGGGGTGTAAAAACAGTAGGTGTTCTAAAAACAGAGGAAAGGGGTGTAAAAACAGAGGGAGGGGTGTAAAACAGAGAGAAAGGGTATAAAAACAGAAGGAGGGAGTATAAAAACAGAGGGAGGGGTGTAAAACAGAGGGGTGTAAAAACAGAGGGAGGCGGTGTAAAAAACAGAGGGAAGGGTGTAAAAAAAGAGGGAGGGGTGTAAAAAACAGAAGGAAGAGGTGTAAAAACACAGGGAAGAGGTGTTAAAACAGAGGGAGGGCGTAAAAAGAGGAGGAGAGGGGTAAAAACAGAAGGAGGGGGTGTAAAAACAGGGGGAGGGGTGTTAAAAAGAGAGGAGGGGTGTAAAAAACAGAGGAAGGGGGCGTTATAAACAGAGGGGTGTAAAAACAGAGGAAGGGGGCGTATAAACAGAGGGGTGTAAAAAACAGAGGGAGAGGATGTAAAAACAGTGGGAGGACTGTAAAAACAGGAGAGGGTGTAAAGTAGATAGAGAGGGTGTAAAAACAGAAGGAGGGGTGTAAAAACAGAAGGAGGGGTGTAAAACAAAGGGAGGGATGTAAAAACAGAGAAAGGGGATGTAAAAATAGAGGGAGGAGGTGTAAAAACAGAGGGAGGGGGTGTACAAACATTGGGAGGACTGAAAAAACAGAAAGAAAGGAGTAAAAATAGAAGGAGGGGGTGTAAGAACAGATGGGTGTAAAAACAGAGGGAGGGGTGTAAAAACAGAAAGGGGGTGTAAAAACAGAGGGACTGGTGTAAAAACAGAGGGAGGGGGTATAAAAACAGAGGGATGGGTGTAAAAGCAGAGGCAGGGGGTGTTAAAACACAAGGAGGCTGTGTAAAAAGAGAGGTAGGGGTGCAAAAACAGAGGGAAGGGGGTGCAAAAACAGAAAAACAGAGGGAAAGGGTGTAAAAACAGAAGGAAGGGGTGTAAAAACAGAGGGAGTGATGTAAATACAAGAGGAGGGGTGTAAAAACAGAGGGAGGGGGTATAAAAACAGAAAGAGGGGTGTAAAAACAGAGGGAGGAGTGTAAAAAACAGGAAGAGGATGTAAAAACAGAGGGAGGGGTGTACGAAAAGAGGAAGGGGGTGTAAGAAAGAGGAAAGGGGTGTAAAAACAAGGGGAAAGGGGTGTAAAAGCAGAGGGAGGGGTGTAAAAACAGAGGGAGGGGTGTAAAAACAGGGGAAAGGGGTGTAAAAATAGAGGGACAGGGTGTAAGAACAGATTGAGGGGTGTAAAAGAGGGAGGGGTGTAAAAAAAAAAGGGACTCGGTGTAAAAACAGAGGGGGGGGTATAAAAAGAGAGGGAGGGGGTGTAAAACAGAAGGAGGTGGTGTAAAAACAGAGGGAGGGATGTAAGAAAAGAGGAAGGAGGTGTAAAAACAAGGGGAGGGGGTGTAAAAACAGAGAAACTGGATGTAAAAACAGAGGAGGGGTGTAAAAACAGAGGAAGGGATGTAAACAGAGGGAGGAGTGTAAAAACAGAGGGGGTGTAAAAGCAGAGTGAGGGGTGTAAAAACAGAGGATTGGGTGTAAAAACAGAGAGACGGTCTGAAAACAGAGGGAGGGGTATAATAATAGAAGAAGGGTGTAAAAAACGGAGAGAGGGGGTGTAAAAAACAGAGAGACGGGGTGTAAAACAGAGAGAGGGGGTGTAAAAACAGAGAGACGGGGGTAAAAGCAGAGGGAGAGGTGTAAAAACAGAAGGAGGGGGGTGTAAAAACAGAGGGAGGGGTGTAAAAAGCAGAGGGAGGGGGTGTAAAAACTGTGGGAGGGGTGTAAAAAAGAGGAGGGATGTAAAAACAGAAGGGGGTATAAAAACAGAGGGAGGGGGTGTGAAAACAGAAAGAAGGGGTGTAAAAACAAAAGGGGGGTATAAACAGAGGGGGAGTGAAAACAGAAAGAAGGGGTGTAAAAAACAGGGGACGTGTAAAAACAGAGGGAGGGGTGTAAAAACAGAGGGAGGGGTGTAAAAACAGAAGGAGGGTGTGTAAAAACAGAGGGAGGGGTGTAAAAAAAGAGGGAGGGCATGTAAAAACAGAAGGGGGTATAAAAACAGAGGGAGGGGGTGTGAAAACAGAAAGAAGGGGTGTAAAAACAGAAGGGGGTATAAAACAGAGGGAGGGATGTGAAAACAGAAAGAAGGGGTGTAAAAAACAGAGGGACGGTGTAAAAACAGAGGGAGGGGTGTAAAAACAGAGGGAGGGGTGTAAAAACAGAAGGAGGGTGTGTAAAAAACAGGGGGGAGGGGTGTAAAAAAAGAGGGAGGGCATGTAAAAACAGAAGGGGGTATAAAAACAGAGGGAGGGGGTGTAAAACAGAAAGAAGGGGTGTAAAAAGAAGGGGGTATAAAACAGAGGGAGGGATGTGAAAACAGAAAGAAGGGGTTTGTAAAAAACAGAGGGACGGTGTAAAAACAGAGGGAGGGGTGTAAAAACAGAGGGAGGGGTGTAAAAACAGAAGGAGGGTGTGTAAAAACAGAGGGAGGGGTGTAAAAAAAGAGGGAGGGCATGTAAAAACAGAAGGGGGTATAAAAACAGAGGGAGGGGTGTGAAAACAGAAAGAAGGGGTGTAAAAAACAGAAGGGGGTATAAAACAGAGGGAGGGATGTGAAAACAGAAAGAAGGGGTGTAAAAAACAGAGGGACGGTGTAAAAACAGAGGGGAGGGTGTAAAAACAGAGGGAGGGAGGTGTAAAAACAGAAGGAGGGTGTGTTAAAAACAGAGGGAGGGTGTTTAAAAAAAGAGGGAGGGCATGTAAAAACAGAAGGGGGTATAAAAACAGAGGGAGGGGGTGTGAAAACAGAAAGAAGGGGTGTAAAAACAGAGGGACGGTGTAAAAACAGAGGGAGGGGTGTAAAAAAAAACAGAGGGGGGGGGTTTTGTAAAAACAGAGGGAGGGGGCATAAAAACAAGGGAGGGGAGTAAAAATGAAGGAGGAGGTTTTAAAAACAGAAGGAAGGGGTTTTAAAAACAGAGGGAGGGGGGGTGTAAAAACAGAGGGAGGGGTGCAAAAACAGAAGGAAGGGGTGTAAAAACAAAGGGAGTGAGTAAAAAACAGGGGGAGGGGTGTAAAAACAGAGGGAGGGGGTAAAATAAACAGAAGAGGGGTGTAAAAAATTAGAGGGAGGGGGTGCAAAAAACAGAGGGAGAGGTGTAAAAACAGAGAAAGGGGATGTAAAAACAGAGGGAGGGGTGTAGAAAAGAGGAAGGGGTGTAAAAAACCAGGGGGAGGGGTGTAAGAAAAGAGGAAGGGGTGTAAAAACAGGGGGAGGGGGTGTAAAAACAGAGAAACTGGATGTAAAAACAGAGGGATGGGGTGTAAAACAGAGAAACTGGATGTAAAAACAGAGGGAGGGGTGTAAAAACAAGAGGGAAGGGATGTAAAAACAGAGGGAGGAGTGTAAAACAGAGGGAGGGGGTGTAAAACAGCATGAGGGTGTAAAACAGAGGATGGGGTGTAAAAATAGAGGGAGGGTGTAAAAACAGAGGGAGGGGTGCAAAAACAGAAAGAGGGGTGTAAAAACAGAGGGAGGGTGTGAAAACAGAGGGAGAGTGTTACGCGCCACTACTTCACCCCATTATATACAAAAATAAAAGGCCTGGTAAAATAAGTTCTGTAATAATATATCGCGAACACTTTATTACTAGCTAGATAAAGCAGGTTCGACTATATAATTATTATCGGGTACAGCATGAATCATCAAACGTACTATCATTGTATTATATTGTATTATATTTATATTATTATTAGGTTAGGTATTACGAATGTGTAACCACTACTGTAGTGACCAATTGGGGGTTTCTAGAATTGACGCCACGCGTCGCTTCTGGCCGAGCTGAAGTCATACTATGAAGTAGTTGAGTGAGCCAGTCAGCTCCTAGCTCTGACTCGTACGGGTCTTCTGGCAGAGCTGAAGTCATACTATGAAGTAGTGAGTGAGGCATTTCATTCCTAGCTCTGACTCGGTAGGTCTTCTGGCCGAGCTGAAGTCATACTATGAAGTAGTTGAGTGAGTCAGTCAGCTCCTAGCTCTTACTCGGTACGGGTCTTCTGGCAGAGCTGAAGTCATACTATGAAGTAGTTGAGTGAGGCAGTCAGTTCCTAGCTCTGACTCGGTATGGGTCTTCTGGCCGAGCTGAAGTCATACTATGAAGTAGTTGAGTGAGTCAGTCAGCTCCTAGCTCTGACTCGGTACGGGTCTTCAACTCAAAGCTCCTAGCTTAAACTAAAACTTTAAACCAAGGCTATTGTCTTGCCTTTGCCATTAGTTTCCTGAAGTCTGGTAATTCATGTTACTTTGAAAGATAACCATTTCGTTACCTCAGACCTTTCTAAAAGAGTAAATGGTGAGATTAGTAGATTTATTAATTGAAATTATTTTATCATACTCTGTTAATGAGAATTTGAACGTAAGATTGGGTTTCTTGCTGAATAATATTTCATTTATAATTGCTTGTGTTTATTTTAATTCACTAACCAAATACCAATGAAGCTAAATGATTGGTAATAAAATATAAACTAACAAAAAAATGGAGTTATTTGTGGCCCCTATTGTTACGGTGAAGATTAAGTGTAACAGAGAGGTGTAAAAACAGAAGGAGGGGGTGTAAAAACAGAGGGAGGGGTGTAAAAACAGAGAAAGTGGCATAAAAATGGGGAGGGTGTTAAAAACAGAGGGAGGGGGTGTAAAAACAGAGGAAGTGGGTGCAATAACAGAGGGAGGGGGTATAAAAACAGAAAGAGGCATGTAAAAACAGAGGGAGGGGTGTAAAAGCAGAGGGAAGGGGTGTAAAAACAGAAAGAGGGGTGTAAAAACAGAGGGAGGGGGTGTAAAAACAGAGGGAGGGGGTATAAAAGCAGAGGGGGGGTGTAAAAACAGACAGAGGGGGTGTAAAAAACTGTGGGAGTTGGTATAAAAACAGAGGAAGGGGTTTGAAAACAGAGGGAATGGTGTGTAAAAAACAGAGGAAGGGGGAACAAAAACACAGGGAGGGGATGTAAAAACAGAGGGAGGGGGTATAAAAACAAGAGGGAGAGGGTGTAAAAAACAGAGGGAGAGGGTGTAAAAACAGAGGGAGGGGTGTAAAAACAGAGGGAGAGGGTGTAAAAAACAGAGGGAGAGGGTGTAAAAACAGAGGGAAGGGGTGTAAAAACTGTGGGAAAGTGTATGAAAAGAGAGGAAGTGGGTATAAAAACAGAGGGAAGGGGTGTAAATCAGAGGGGGTATAAAACAGAAGGAGGGGTGTAAAAAGAGAGAGAGGGTGTATAAAAACAGAAAGAGGCATGTAAAAACAGAGGGAGGTGTGTAAAAACAGAGGGAGGGGTGTAAAAACAGAGAAAGGGGATGTAAAAATATTGGCAGCGGCAGCAACAGCAGTGACCTCCAAGCCCCAATGATGACCTAGTTACAAGAAAAACTGAAATAAAAAAAGTAGCCCCCCAAAATCCCAAAATTTTTAAACCAAACATGGAACCTATAGATCGAAAAAAAAGAGATAAAAAAAAGACCCCCCCAAAACCCAAAGCAAACCCCGTGCCAGCTGAACGAGTAACCCTAAGTTTTTTTAAAAATAAAACCTTCTCTTTTTTTAAACATATAAACTACAAACTGGCATAGTGCCTGAAAAGTGGAAAATGGGCAAATGTAATACCTTTTAAAGGGGCAGGTGACAGGCCCTTTGGTTCGAACTATACCCCCAAATTAAACCTCCTCCTTTAGGGGGAAAATTTTTAAAGGGAATCAAAAATTTTGCCGAAGCAATTTGTCCCCATTTTTGACGGCATAGATTGTTTTAATGATTTCAAAAAAGGTTCTACAAAGGGGCTTTCCTGTTTTTACAAATTTTACAAAATTTTTTTTCACTAAGGTGTTGGGGAGGTAAAATCAGGGGTAATGAATTTTGTATTGGTTATGGATTTCCCGAAAGGTTTCATAGAGTTCCACACCAGAGAATTTTGAGGAAAAAATTACCTCTTCATGGGGGGCTCCTTGGCGTGGTGAAGGGGCTTTGGTTGGGGGAATTGGGGCCTTTTCTGTTTTTCCCCCTTTAGACCCAAAACCCAATTAAACCCCCCCAAACCCCCTCCCCCATCCCCTCCTCCCCTCTTTCCTTTCCTCTCCTCCCCCCCCACCCCCCCCTTTTGCCCTTCCTCTTTTTGTCCCTTTTGGGGTTTCTTTCCCCCAAAAGGGCGGCCCAGTTTCCCCAGGTAGGGGAAAGGATACCGGGGGGGCCATCCCCTTCCGTTTAGGGTTTTTAGCGGTGGGGTAGGGTTTCCGGGGGAATGTGGATTTGCTGGGGGTTTTCCTGATCCCTCTCCGGTTTTCCCGGAGTTGCTTTGGGTGTTTTTCGGGCGCGAGTATATCTCGGAAGCCCCTTTCGGATTCCGGGGGGGGTGGCCGAAAAGGGGGTTTGCTTTTTGGCGGATATCCCGGGCCCCCCTCCTTTTGTCCACCGAGGTTTGCTCCCCAGATTGAGGTTGCTATCCCGGGTGTTGTTTACTAGCATGATGGGGAGGGTATGGCCGGGTTTTCCTTTTGGGATTGCCCCTAAAATCGGGGGTGAGGTCCTCTTGGGCGCGGAGGGAGATTTTTGGGGGGCCCCCTTTTTTCCCCCTAGGAAATATCCCTCCCCGGTTTCCCCCCCTTTTTTTATTCTTTTTTAATTTTTTATTTTATTTTTTTCTTTTTTTTTTTTTTCTTAAAAAAAAAAAAAGGGAAAAAAGTTAAACCTTTAAACCCTGGAAAACCCTAGTCCAAGAACCTGGTAAACCCCCCCCCCCTTCTTTTATACCGCACCCCCTTCTGACCCCGGGTCGTCTTTGGGCCACTCTTTTAGACATTCCTCTTTCCCCGTACCTATTTTTCCGGTGCTGTTTTTTCACCCCCCTTCAGGTATGAGGCCTCGACTGATCCTTCGATTTATCGGACCTTCGCTCTCCTTTTGCTATGCTTCCGGGCCCCCTCCCTCTACGGTGCGGCAATTTTTTCCAAAATTGCCCACCCGTTCCACGTGGACCAAAAATCTGGTCCCCCGCCTAAAAAGCCAACGACAATTACCTGCCCGATGATATTCTCCACCTTCTCGTTCTTTCAGAAAGATCGAAAACATTTTTCCAAAACCCTTTCCAAAGCTCCCCGGTTTTAGGGTGAACAATGGGGTAAATTTTTCACTTTAAGGGCCAACTTCCCCTATGCCCTATCTTTTTGACCATAGTATTGGCAAGGGGACTTTTTAAGCCCCTGTTTGGGAAAGTATTTCTTTTCATTTTCCCCCTTTAAAAGTTTGGTTCGCGATCATTACCATTCAGAAACCCACCCCGGCTCATGAGCTCTTTCGGGCTTTCCCCTTTTCGATATGTTCCCTTTATCCCTTTAAAAACATCTTTCCCCCAATTCTTGTTGTGGGGACCGTCATTTTGCCCCATTTCCAAAAGTTCAAAAAAATTTCCGGGCATGTGGCCCCGACATTCTTGAAAAAAGCTGGAACTCCAAGATCTCCCAATCCTCAGGTAGACAACCCTTTCGTTTTTTCCTGCCCGTGGGGGGAGGACGTTTTCCCTAGCAATGTGGGGTCGTTTAAAAATTTTGACAGCCGGGGGAAATCCCATCCCCACTTTATACAGCAGGAAAATCGGTTACAAAAGTTCGAAAAGGGATTCCCCACACCCCAAAAAGTGTAGAAAAATTTCTGGCGATTTGGCCCTCCAGCGAAATATTGCGATCTATCGCGAATGCCCCGTCTGTTGGGGCCCATGGGCCATTTAAAACGTCTTTCAATCGATCTCCCTCTTCCTTAAATTTTCAATTTAGGCTCACCCTTCGACTCTCGCGTTTTTCAAGTGGTATTTAAAAGAGCGGGGGAAATCCGTTACCTTTAAAAAGAAAAGAAAAGGGCTCCCTTAAAAGCCTTGGGGAGTTTTTCATTCGCCTCCAGGGAGAATTTCCCCGTGTTTCTGATTCCGTGTTTCCCAAAAAGTTCCCCCCCCTTTGGTATCCCATCTTTAACCCCCCCTCTTTTGGTTCCCCTCCCATAATCACTCCTGTTTTAAACCCTTTTTTGCTGTCCCCGGGGTCAGGTCCCAAATTCAAAAGCCTCGTCTAATCTCGCGTTTTTGAAGTTCTCTTCACAAGCCTCAGTATCGACGAAGGAACCCCCGTACGACACCTCCTTCCTTTTGTCCCTCTACTTCTCAAAAGTCAAAAAAAAAGGGCCCTTTAAAACCCACCCCTCTTCCAAAACCCCCTTTATTTTACCCTCCCTGTCTCGGGCCCCGGTTTTCCCCCCTCACTGGCCCCCGTTACAAATGAAAGGTTTTACCCCCTCCTCGTACTGTTCCCCTTTCCCCCCCTGGGTTTCCCCCCCCAAAATTCTTCCTCTTCCCCGCCACCTCCCAGGGTTTCCCGCCTCTTTTTGTCCCCCTGCCCCGCTTTTCCCCGTTCCCTCCCCCCCTTTCGCCCCCCCCTTAAACCCTTTGGGCAGTCCAATACAGTTCCCAACTTTTCTCATCCTCCCCCCCCATTTTCCCAAAATTGTTCCCCAAAGGCATCTCTGAATTCCGAAACACTTGAAGCAATCTTGAATATATTGAGGACCAAAACCTCAATGGACACTGATCCCCCCTTCCGCTCTTTTCTCTTTCCCTTTCCCATCTTTCGAATCCTTTCTTCCAGCGCAAACCCTTCCTTGCTGCTTGAACGTTTTCCCCTCCTCCCCATGTGGAACTTTTTTTAACCCTTAGTCAGTAGGAAAACCCTTTCCTGCGGATTTCCCCGTATCTTTATCATTGCCAATCATGGCCCATTTTCAGTGGAATTGGGGGCCTCGGGGTAATTTGGGGGGGGGCTTTTAGATGAGAGAGAGATGAGAAAAGGGGAGATGAGATTTCGTTGGATTTTTAAACCCCCGGGTTTAGCCACCCAGGGTAACCCAAGAAAAAGTCGGCGTCAAACGAGGGGCTGTCTTAATTATTTCCATTGGGGTCCTTAATCTTGTCCCCCCGGATGCGACCCACACCGGACTAACCCCAGGTACCTATTTGCTGCTAGGTGGGAAAAAGGGGCAACGGGTGTAAGGAAAATTGGGCGAAAAGTTTTTTTTCCACCCCCCGGGAATCGAACCCGGGCCCTCCGGGTTTTGAAGCGGGAGCTTTTGCCACCCCGGGGCCCCAGGGGGCCCCATCGGTTTTCTCCCAGTTTGCCCCCTGTTGGGGGTTTGTTTAAAAGGGAAACCCAAAATTTTCCCCCTTTTGCTGTTTTTCTCCCAAACTCAGGCCTATAATTTTTTTTTATTCTTTAGCCCTTTTTCCCGATGGGACCTTTAATGAAAAATGCCCTTCTTCTACGCATTTATATTCCGACCATCAGCTATTTGGTTTTTCCCTTTGCTGGGATTACACAGCGCCCCTTTTTCCACTTACATGGTGGTTTTAAGCTCTGTTCTTTATATCTTCCCTTCTCGGGCATTATCTATTTCCCGGGTTTTTGCCTTTTTTGTTTTGTTTATTACCCACCGATTTTTGTTACTTGGTTGGTTTTAATTTCCCCCATTTCCTCTGGGGGGGGGTTTCACTTTTGATTTCCCGTGGAATTAAATTAGAGGCTTTTCTTACCACCCACCCCCCCCCATTTTTTTAAATACGGGGACTCACACCCTTTTTGATCCTCGGCTCCATCTCTCTTGATCGATCTCTCAGTTGCTCTTTCTCCCCCGCATTAGACTTCATTTGGGGTCTGTTCTCCGGACTTAATGACAACGATCATTTTTCCAACTTCTTACTTCCCTTCATATTCGCCACCCCTTCCACCCCACCTGGCAATTTTATCGGGGGAAATTGGAATTTTCTCACACCTTGTTTTAAAAAGGTTCCTTCTTCGTCCCCCATCGTGGCTTTTACACCCTTCTCGTCCTCCGTTTTCACCGCAATTTATTTCTAACCCCAAAATTTGGGCAGGGATTCCGAAATCGTCTTGGTGGTCTCCTGCTTGGCTGGCAGTACGTTTGAAACGCGCTGCATGGGGCAGGTATCGGTACAATAAAAACCCAGAGAGACCCCTTGTTTTTAAACAGAAGGGGGTCCCGATCACTCCCCGTTGTCATCCGTGACGCAAAAACGCACTTGCTGGCGGATTTTGTCCCACCATCACCTCTACTTCCTCTATGAGGAAAATTCGGGAAAAAAAGTACAAAAAATTAAAGTGGAAATTTTATTCTCCTGCCCCGGCCCCTGTTTGGGGTTGCCGGGTTTTTTTTTATAGAAAACCCCACTAGATGTTCCCAAATTGAAATTGGCAATCTTCTGGTCCATATTTCTCGGGAAATTCCATTTTCCCCCTCATTTTTTTCCCTAAAAGTCTGAAGGAGTTAGGCCCCCTTGGGCTTATTTTTTCAGAGAAGAAAAGTATAATGTGTTTTTTAATTTCAAAAAACTGGAGGCAAAAATCTCCTTGTCGATCATCGGCGGGGGGCCCCAAAGGGACATTCATATTCGTATGCTTAAAAACTTTTAAAAACGGTCGCCTTGCAGTCCTAAAAGCCTTTACAATTTTTTGGTCACAAGGAATTCTTCCAAAGCTGGGGAAAAAATTGCCATTTTTTCCCCCTTTTCCCAAAAAAACCGGAAAAGGGACATGAAACCCCCCCACTTTTCGTCCCATTGTTTAAACCCAAAGTTGCAGTTTGCAAAGTAATGGAACGCCTAGTAAATAGACGCTTAGTGCGGTATTTAGAGACGCAAAACAGTCTCTCCACTCGTCAATATGGCTTTCGTAAGGGACGTTCTACCATAGACCCCTTACTACGCTTGGATACGTATGTTCGTAATGCCTTTGCGAATAACCACTCGTTTTTGCCATGTTTTTTGACCTTGAGAAGGCAAGGGACACAACTTGGAGGTATAATATTTAGCCCAAGCCCACTCCTTAGGCCTTCGAGGCAATCTCCATCCTTCCTTAAGAATTTTTTAATGACAGGCATTTCCGTGTTGGGTTAATAATGTGCTCTCCCGGACTTTACCCAAAAGCTGAAGGTGTCCCCCGGGGATGTGTTCTGAGCAAAACACTTTTTCTCCTTGTATTAATGATTTGGCCTCTAGTCTTCCATCAAATATTTGGTCATCACTCTATGTTGATGACTTCGCTATTGCCTGTGAAAGGCACTGACTGTCACCTCATTACAGTTTCTCCCCAACATGCAGTCGACCGTGTTTCCAATTGGGCCACCACACGTGGGTTTAAATTTTCCAGCACTAGAACCCACCAAATTACTTTCACTAGTTTGCTATGTCATCTCCATATCCTTTTTTACCCTAGGCTCCCGTATCCCTGAACGTGATAAAAGTCAAGTTTCTGGGCCTCCTCTTTGATCGTAGGTTATCCTGGAAACTCACTTTAAACCTCTCTGAAGGCAAACTTGTCACACCCGGATGAACCTTCTTAAAACCTTTCTCATCTTTCATGGGGAGCTGATCGTCGACCCTCCTTCGCCTTCTTTCCCACCCTTATTTTATCGAAATTTGGGATTATGGTGACCAGATCTATTCGCGGCATCTCCTGCTACTCTCTCTAGCCTTAACCCATTCATCACCAAGGATTACGTTTATGCCTTGGTGCTTTTCGCTCTTCCCCTGTCGAACTTTGAGAAGCGCGTTCCTCCTTACCATCGCCCTGATGCCCATTTCCTGCACTACTATGTCGCTTCATGATCTCCGCAATCCTTCCTTTATTGAATGGGCATGATATTAGTGACATTCTTTATTTGTTTGCCCCCCTGTTTACTCCCTCCCTTCCTCTTTGCCCTTTATTTGCTCTTGTCTTCTCTTCAACTCACCTTTAGTACATGTGCATCTCGTTTTCCTACCCCCGGGAAGTTCCCGCTGTTCGAGTTGTTCTTTTCCCCTCCCCTTTCTCGAAAGCCAAACTGTCTACGGTCGTTCCCGCTTCTTTTTTTTGACCACTTTCCTTATTTTCATGCCCTTTCTGTGACCCCGTGGCTCTAAGTCTTTGACGGCGTGGATTCGCGCAGTGTTGGAAGGTGTACAAGGGGATTTACTTCTTCGGCGTATTTTTACTGCTGAATTATATGCCATCCTTACAGCCTTATCCCTATTGCATTATGCCCGTGTCATCATTTGTGGTTTTTCGACTCCTTAGTACTTAAGGCTATAAATAATTTTATACACCTCACCCCTTTGTCCTCCCTTCCAAAATTTTTGGGTACGCCGCATCTTTACAAGCATAAAAAA
>NW_026510455.1:0-14217 GCF_026875155.1 Cherax quadricarinatus | reverse complement strand
TACTTATTAAAAACGTGACATGTTGTTATGATTATGAATAATATTATCATCATTAGTGTTTTTATTATCTATTATTATTATTATTATTATTATTATTGTTGTTGTTGTGTTGTTATTGTTGTTGTTGTTGTTGTTGTTCTTGTTGTTCTTGTTATTATTATTATTATTATTATTATTATTATTATTATTATTATTATTATTATTATTATTATTATTATTGTTTGTTTTTACAATTATTTTATTTCTTTTATTATTATTTTATTATTATTATTATCATTATTATTATTATTATTATTATTATTAATTATTATTATTATTATTATTATCATTAATATTATTATTATTATTATTATTATTATTATTATTATTATTATTATTATTATTATTATTTATTATTATTATTGGTAAATATCGCTAAATCAGTAATAATCATATAGTGTCTGCTAATGAGAGGCAATCACGTTTGATCCGAGGAAGACGAGAGCACTCCATTGTAATAACTCAATGATTATTTCTTAGGAACAAGAACGGAGTGCTGAACTTTTTTCTCTCACTCTCATTCTTCTCTCTCTCTCTCTCTCTCTCTCTCTCTCCTCTCTCTCTCTCTCTCTCTCTCTTCTCCCCTCTCTCTCTCTCTCTCTCTCTCTCTCTCTCTCTCTCTCTCTCGGAATGTGACACATTCACTGAAACATTCTTGGAGAGGAAGTCGACATTCTGAGATCATTCCTTTACCTCGTGTTGCCTACAGAGTTTCAACCCTGACAAGTGCTGTTTGATACTAAGCTTCTGGCTGGACGCCTGGCTTCACTACCTCGTAATCGTCCCGTCCCATAACACCGTCGTTCCACGGATCATGTATCTGCATCCATCATTAGACCCCCCTGGCACTCTCCAGTCCCTAGTATCATGTAGGTGACCCAGTCGTCAGAACCCCTGGCACTCCCCAATTGGCACTCCCCAATCCCGAGTATCATGTAGGTGGGCCAGTCGTCGGAACCCCTGGCACTCCCCAGTCCCAAGTATCATGTAGGTGGGCCAGTCGTCAGAGCTCCTGGCACTCTCCAGTCCCCAGTATCATGTACGTGGGCCAGTCGTCAGAACCCCTGACACTCCCCAGTCCCCAGTATCATGTAGGTGGGCCAGGCGTCAGAACTCATCTTTGCCATTGATAAATGTGATGCAAATGGTTTTGAAACTCGACAAGTTGAAGAACGAGACACTTGTGCAACATTCTGGGAATCTTTATTGACTCCCAAATTTGCACAAGTTCTCATTCTTTCAACCACGGATAAAGGCGATTAAAATCGCCTCGTGTGTGTGTGTGTGTGTGTGTGTGTGTGTGTGTGTGTGTGTGGTGTGTGTGTGGTGTGTGTGTGTGTGTACTCACCTAGTTGAGGTTGCAGGGGTCGAGTCCAAGCTCCTGTGTGTGTGTGTGTGTGTGTGTGTGTGTGTGTGTGTGTGTGTGTGTGTGTGTGTGTGTGTGTGTGTGTGTGTGTGTATGTGTGTGTGTGTGTGTGTGTGTGTGTGTGTAGAATTTACAACATAGGTTGAACTGTGGCTGCTGAACCATGTAGGGCACTGGCTGAGGGAGCCGAAATTGGAACACCATCTGATAGCATTTGTGATGGCGTCCAGAGTGATCGTGGCGGCTGCCATAAAGTGTAGAGAAAGGAAAACGCTGGGAAAGAAGATTGATGTGGGAGGGAAATGCACAAGGGAGGCACGAAGGTGGATGGGAGAAGAAGAGAGACAGAGGGAGATAAGACTAGAAATGACGAGGAGGGGGAGGAATGGGAGGCGAACACGGAACTACTGAAGAAGACCAACCTGCTGGAGACGATCTCAAAAGAAGATCGAGGTAAACAATCTCTCTTTTTTTCCGCGCGCTGTGTTGCTGTCTCCGGAAACAGTGTTTGATGTTCTTGAACTGAGTTTCCTTATTTAAAGAATAAGAGTATTGCCAAGAACCATGCCATCTAGCTTCTTAAGAACCATCTAAAGAACCGTACCATATAGCCTCTAAAGAATCATCTGAAGAACCACACCATCTAGTTTCCTAAGAACCATCTGAAGAACCGTACCATCTAGTCTCTAAAGAACCATCTGAAGAACCACACCATCTAGCCTCTTAAGAGCCATCTGAAGAACCACACTAACCTCTTAAGAACCATCTGAAGAACCATACCATCTAGCCTCTTAAGAACCATCTGAAGAACCATTTTCCCGCACTATCGCCTCCCACACTTTGAATATCTTGGTTCTATAAAAAATTGTCGATAATTACATAGTGTCAGAAGAAATGTTGAGGTAGTGTTGAAACCTCCCAGGGAGCCTTGACCCGCTTCCGGCACCTCCTCCCTCTTCCTCCCTTACTCCCTCCCTCCCTCTCTTCCTCCTCCCTCACTACCTCTCTCCCTCCTCCCCCTTCACTCCTCCCTTACTACCTCCTCCCTTACTACCTCCTCCCTTACTACCTCCCTCCCTTACTACCTCCTCTCTTACTCATTCCCTCCCTCTCTTACTCATTCTCTCCTCTCTCCTCCCTCCCTCTCCTCCCTCCCTCCCTCCTTCATCCCTCCCTATCCCCCCTTTCCCTTTTCTTCCTTCCATCACCACTCGATCACACGCCTCTCAAAATTACCGTTACCTAGGAATGTATCTTGCACGTAGTGATTATGTCTCCAATGAGGGATACATACTGCACTTAAACTTGTAAATAGTGGAGGGAAAAAATGTCTGAAGGAGAGAGAGAGAGAGAGAGAGAGAGAGAGAGAGAGAGAGAGCTTCTTACACAGGTTCCCACGCTTGCTTCTCCAAGGTTCACCCAATGTGTATCCCCTAAATGTATCCCTCTCCGTGTATCCCTTTCCGTTATAATTATGCCTCTGTGCGGGGGCTACCTGAGTTTAGTTGTCTTGGGATATCAGCGTGTTGTCTGGGGGATACCTGCGTCAGTTGTCTGTGGGATACCTGCGTCAGTTGTCTGGGGGATACCTGCGTCAGTTGTCTTGGGGTACCTGCGTCACTTATCGGGATACCTGCATCAGCTGTACATGGAATTCCTGCATCAACGTGACTAAGGATACCACAACACAACAAACACAACACAACAAGCACAACACAACAAACACAACACAACAAACACCACACAACACAACACAACATAACAAACACAACAGTTAATGTTTAAACATGACAGTAACTCGTCAGCAGGGCCAGCACATCGCGTAGTTACCGAAAAGTTACGAGTGTACGTATCCTTCTAATTGCCTTTACGCACTTACAAAAGCACCTTTAAATAGCCTTTAAATGGCATGTTAACACCCACCTGTCTTGCTGCTGCCGGTAATATTTAAGACCAGTGTTGTTTAAGGTGGGTTACCACAGTGGCGAAGCCAGTGCGGTTAAGGTGGGTTAATTGGAGGGTGCCTCTGCGATGGCAAGTGCCTCTTGATCCCAGGAATTGGAGCTGCGCTTTTCTTCATCCCATGACTCAGGTGATGAGTGACCCTTACGGATTTAGCGCTTCCTATGAATGTAGTAATTAATAGATGTTTCGACCACTTGGGTATAACATGTTTCGACTATGGGTATGAATGATGACTCGACCACTAGGTATTACAGATGTGTCGACCACTGAGAATAATGTTTCGACCACTAGATATGACAGATGTGTCGACCACTGATGATAAAAGGTGTTTCGACCACTAGGTATAACAGATGTTTCGCCCCTGCCCTAAATGACGAACGCCCCCTCCCCTCCCTGGTATACATACCATCTGCAGACAGATGTTACCTCCAGCTGTCAGCAAATAGTGTTGCAATATGCTAAGTATCTCTCCATTATTATTATTATAATCAAGGGGGAGCGCTAAACCCGTAGGATTATACAGCACATGTGGTGGGGGAGGGGATGGAAGGTATTTAGACTCAATTCAGGGAACCGGAACACAGATCCAATTCCCTAGATCAAGAGCCCTCACCAATATCAAGGAACCTCTCTTGAGGGAGTGTGTGTCCAGGCAGTAGGTGCTTGTCCTGGACAGTCACTTCCTCCTCCTCCTCCTCCTCGGCAACATGTAACATATTACAGGGATCCTCGCTTCCTCACTGCCCTGTACCTGCTAATCAGGTCCTCAGAATCTCAGTGGATATAAGTCACGTTGTCCGACTTTTCTTTGGGGTTATCTTAGGTAACTTACACATATGTTAAAATGGGTGATAGTGTAACTGTGTTTATGTGTACCTGTACCTAAATAAACTTACTTCTTCGCGTGCTAACATTATTACCACCAACACTGAGGCAGACAATAGCTACGTCCCGTTACAATGTGTAACTGTATTTATGTACCTGTACCTAAGTAAACTTAATAACAGTGTCCTGTATCCCAGCTCCAAGACAGCACATCCCTTTCCTACTACTCCTACATTTTAAACAAAAACTTGGTCCATAAAACTGTTGTGTTTGTCTCCCAGCACGAAGACCGGTCTTACCTTCACTGGCGGCGTTCATCGTGACGTTCTTAATGGGCGGTCCACTTTCATCAGGTAGCATAGCGAAGAAATTAATAATATCAACAACAAAGTGAAGGAAATAAGAGTATCAGCAACAACACTGAAGTAACAGTATCAACAGCCGTTCCTTGCACCTTCTTTATTTTGGTAATCTGTGTTGTGGCTGGTCTCCTCGTTGCAACTGGTCTCCTCGTTGCGACTGGTCTCCAAATCGATGTTTTCGGGATGAATCTTGTCTCTAAGAAGCTATATCTCCCTCCTAGCTTCTTCCTTCGCCTGAAGGAACAGCTGCTTTGAGCAGCTGTACCTTCCGACGAAGGTACCCAAATACAGGGAGAGTGTTGAGCAGGTCTTTACTAAACATAGGTCAGTCAGGAACTGAGACTAATACAGGTCAGTCAGGAAGTGAGACTACGAACCGAGAGTATTTCAACATGTTAAGGGGAAATATTGAACTGACTCAAGAAATCGTAATAGCACTATTGCAAACAATTCACACTACCCTGTGAATTTTAGGACTCACTAACCATGGGTTCATACTCCCCTTTCTCTCTTGTACCACTAGCAACTCTCTCTACTTTCCACTACCAGTACTGCTTCTACTACTAAATCTTTTTCTTCCTCTCCTGGTCCCGTCCCTGTCCCCCTCGCCTATATATGCACACTGGCTCCCTCACTCGTGTGTCAGTGTGACTTTATCAATGATAAATTAGAGAAATGTGCAACACTTGGGTATCTTTACCGAGGAAACGTTTCGCCACACAGTGGCTTCATCAGTCCATACAATGGAGAATGGTGAAGAACAGGAAGAGGTTGAGGTAATCAGTCCTTCAGATTTGAGACGATGTAATCAGTCGGCAAAATAAGTCAAATCCATCAATCTTGAAAGAAATGAGGATCTTAAAAAGATTGAGGGATGGTACTCGACTAAGGTTTAGAGGAGTTAAACCTAAATTTCCCCTCCTGTCTTCACCCTTCCTTTGTATGGACTATGAAGCCCTTATGTGGCGAAAATTTCCCTCAATAAAGCCCCCAAGTGTTGACATATGTTAATTTATAAATTTTGTCGGTTCTCTAAACCCATTTTAAACTTTATAAACAGCCCAAGACGGACCGAAACGCGTGGCAGCCCTCCCTGCATTGGGGCAGTGGTTTGTTCCAGCACGGTTTTTTATTTTTTAATCCCGAATTTTTTTGCATTTCTTTCATAACAAAATACATTTCATCTGCATCAAGATTTCCCCCCGTGAGAGAGGAAAACATTAAAGGAAATACTCGAAAACCTTTGAAAAAAATTACTTCCAAGGTTATCCCTTTTTTTTTCCTTCGGGAATTGATTACCCCAAAGACTTCCTCGCGCTGTAGCTTGAAAATTTTGTAGCGGGAAAAGCTAGAAATAATACTCCTTAGTGAAATGTGTAAAAAAATTATTTTTTGGGGATTAACGCGGTTGTTAAAACCCTTTTTTAGGATGGTTGTGAAAAGATATTTTTTTGAAGGGTGGGTTGACTGGCCTGACCTCACGGCAGGTCGGGGCTGCCCCGGGGGAAAGGGTCCCCATGCTATAAAAACGCTAAACCGGAGTTCGGTTTTTCCCATGATGCATGGGAATAAATGCTACGAAGCTAAGATTCATTTTTCCCTTTGTAAAGTGACATGGTCGCCCTAAGTCCCAGTGATTTATATGTTGTAACAAATGTGTTTTAGCTTACGAGGAAATAAGGAATATAAGCGGAAGGGCACTCAGCGGCCTACGGGCCCAGTTTGGCCGCAAGTACCCCCCATGGTCTCATCTAACCTTTTCAGAGTAGACTCCTTCCTCCCGCCGGCAAATGGCTGCCCCCTGACTCACCAGCCCCTGAAGGTCACACTTTGTCGCCCTCGCCCCCCCCTCCATCCGATTTTTTCACCGACGAAGAAACCGTTTCCTGGGTCGATTTTATTAACGTAAGGTGAGAAGATCAGGTAAGGCCGTGGAGCATCGTACGTGAGTGCCGCAAAAACGACCTCACCCTTTTTCAAATGCGGGGAGAACCCCCAACTGTTACAGGGGTAGGTTTTAAACACCGAGGGGTTTTTATAACATAAAACCCCCCAAATAAAAGAGAGGAGTTCGAGCGTTTCGGTCCGACTTGGCCCTATATATTACTCCCTGTGACTTTGTAAATGGCCCAAGTCGGATCGAAACGGGGAAAGCTTTCTCTTCTATGTGCGGGTTTTTTGTTTATTGTCCCAGTCACGGTATTGTGTCTTTTTTTTTTTATTCCCCGAGGGTTATGTTTCAGTGTATGCATGGTGTATAGTCTCTCTCGGCCTTTTTCTTTGTGATTCAGTTATTTTTGACTGGTGGTGTACAGTGAGCGCAGCGCCTTTAAAAAAATGGTTGGTAACACCGATAAAACGTGGAAAAAGACGTTTATGTCGGTTCGGACATTTTTGAGGAACGTTTCGCCACGGTGCTTCTTCAGTCCTACTCTGAAGACGTACTGGGGCGAAACGTTCCCTTAAAAAAAGTCCTGAATGTACATAAATTATTTATAGCCTATTT
This sequence comes from Cherax quadricarinatus, assembly GCF_026875155.1. Classification (NCBI taxonomy): domain Eukaryota; kingdom Metazoa; phylum Arthropoda; class Malacostraca; order Decapoda; family Parastacidae; genus Cherax; species Cherax quadricarinatus. The sequence continues at coordinate 7,154 of NW_026510455.1, read as the reverse complement.
TGTCTGTTTTTTTTTTTAGGGGGGGGGGGTTTCTAGAAAAATTTTTACACGTTATATTATGAGATTTTGCTTTTTTTTGCGCTTAAAAATTAATTTATTACTTTTAAAATTACTTTTCGAAAACCCGGGAAAAAAAAAAACAAAGGGGTTGTTTTGTTGTTTGAAAAAGAACTTCTAAAAATCTTAGTTAATTTTAAATGGTAAAAAATCCGGAGGTTGATAAAAAACGCAACATGTGCAACAGTCATTTCTTTATTCGAAACGTTTGGTCTAACAGTAGGTTTTCCACTCTTTGTATCGACTGCTCTACTGAAAAGCCTACTGTGCAGGCAAAAACGTTTCGGAATAAAATACCAAACTATATTTCTTTAAAACGGCACGTATTTTCCCCTGGGACGTCGTCACGGTTTTTCCGGTCTACAGGAGTGACGTATGGGCCCCGTGTCGACGACGGCAACAGCCCCGGGAGGGGGAAATGTACTGAGTTAAAGTGTTTAGTGTGAACACGAGGGAAAAATTAAAGTTGTAAAAAAAAGAGAAAATGGGGTAAAATGATGTAACAAATTACGGTGGTGGTGTTGGTATGAATGTTCAAGACCCACTGTCTAATTCACATCTTTCCCTCATGTTGTGATAAAGGGTTTAAAAAACCCGAAAGTTAAAGATTGAGAACTTATGCAGCATATGGGAATCTTTATTGGGAAAAACGTTTCGCCACACAGGGTTTCATCATTCCAATAAAAAGGGAGGGTAAGGGGGAGGGAATGAGGTGACAGTCCCTAAACCCTGGAGTCGATTGTTCGCCACAATCTAAAGATTTTATCACCCAATAAAAAGGGGGAAGGCGTAAGGAGAGGGGGAAGAGGTAATCAGCCCCTCAACCGGGAGTCGTGTGTTCGTCCATCTCAAATCGTGTACTACTCTGGAACAAAGAGTAATTTTAATTCATGTACCACCGACCATGGTGGTGATTATCTGTTGTTTTTTAATTCAAAAAAACCATCCCGGGGGTTTGGGGTTTAAAAAAATCGCGATCGGAGAATAAAAAAAATCCAGATGACGGTTGCCAGGGAAACCCCGGGGGTTCTAATCCCCCGGGGTTGTTTGTTGGAACGTGTCATTTTGTTTTCGTGAGTCAGTGTCAACAACAATGGGGGGACACATGCCCAGGTCTAGCGTTCAAGTTTGGAAATTGATTTTTTTTAAATTTTTTTTTTACAGTTTCCTATTAATCTTAGTCTTGTTAATACAGTAGAATTCCCGACATTGTTAAGAAAAAGGCCAAATGTAACTTTGTGAATTTTATTGTGGCGACGTTTGCTCCCCTGAGATTTGTCAAGCCGTAAGGGAAAATTGCTTAACAGTTTTTTCTTACAGACTATTATTTCAGTTCCATATTTGGACTTTATTGCTCTCAGAAAAAAAGGATATTTTTACCTCACCTTTTTCTTTTGATTTGTTCCTCATCAGGTTGGACATAATGAGGTGATGAGAAATTAATGTGTGAAGGGGGAGACATAATAAAATTATTCTTTATTTTTTTATTGTTTTTTTTTTGTTGTGAAAAATATTTAAAAATCAGTGGGGTTTAAATTCAGGGCAAGGAACAGTGAAGGTTGATCCACCGGCGCTGAAATGCCCAGACGATGTTACCAAAAAGTATCTATCTAATTTCGAGACTAGACTGGGGAGTGTTCCAAGCGGCGTCCCCCGGTTGTTGATACCCTCGTTGTTATAAGGTACGTACAGATGCCCTTCTCGTGTTAGTAAAGTGTCACAGATGCACCTCCTCGTTGTAGTAAGTACGTCCAGATGCACCTCCCTTGTTGTAGTAAGTGTGCAAGATGTACCTCCCCTTTTTGCTGTTTAAGTTGTCACAGATGCACCTCCTTGTTGCTAGTAAAATACGTCCAGATGCACCCCCCTTGTTGCTGTAAGATAGTCACGATGAACCCCTTGTTGCTGTAAGATAGTCACAGATGACCTCCCTTGTTGTAGTTTGATACGTCACAGATGACCCCCTTGTTTTCTAGTAAGTGCGTCACAGATGACCTCCCCTTTTTGTAGAAGATGCGTCACAGATGCCCTCCCTTGGCAGAAGATAGTCAAGTGCACCTCCCTTTTTGTGTTGATCGTCACAGATGCCCTCCTTGTTGCTGTAAGATGCGTCACAGATGCCCCCCCTTGTTTCAGTAAGATGCGTCACAGATGCACCCCCCCCTTGTTGCTAGTAAGATGTCCCGATGCACCCCTTGTTTCTATTTTGATACGTCACAGTGCACCTCCCTTGTTGCTAGTAAGTGCGTCAAGTGCACCCCCCTTGTTGTAGTAAAATTTCGTCACAGAGCCCTCCCCTTTTTGCTAGTATGATACGTCACAGATCCCCCCCTTTTTTGCAGTATTCGTCACAGTGCACCTCCCCTTTTTGCTAGAAGTGCGTCACAGATGCATCCCCTTTTTGTGAAAATGCGTCACAGTGCACCTCCCTGTTGTTAGTAAAATACGTCACGAGCACTTGGGTTTGTAAGAACCCCCAAAGGAATAAGTCGTGCTTTTTTGGGTTACCAGGGGTTTTTACACATATGCGCATGTATGAAATCTATGTAACTGTTTTTGTGTATTTGAAAAAAATTACTTACTTACTTACTTTCTTATTACTCGCTTATGTTGTTAGTAAAGACCTATAGATGCACCCCCCTCGTTGCTAGTAACCATCATTTAGTGCAGTAGTAGTGAAGTAACAAGTAAGTTCGTAAAAATCATTAATATAATATGTTATTATTAATCAACCCCCAAATCCCTAAACCCTAATCTCCTGTTTATTTGGTTTAATTCTAAATTTCGAAACCAATGATGTGCCTTTAAATTTGTCCGTGTGTAAACCGTATACTTGAGCTTATGGATCTACCTGGAGTCTATGGAGTTACCTGGGGTCTACCTGGAGTCTACCCGGAGTCTACCCGGAGTCTACCGGATTACTGGAGGGTATTCCGGGGTCAACGCCCCCGCGGCCCCGGGCCCTGTCCGGGCCTCCCCGGGAGTCGGCCCGTCAACCAGCTGTTTTGCTGGCCACACGTTACCCTCATTTCATTTGGTTAAAATTACTATTTAAAATTATTTAAAGTTTATATTGTGTTTGGAGAATGGTTGTGCGGTCATTGTGGCTGGAGCGGGCTTGATGGCTGGACGGTATTGATGGGTGGATGCTGGGTTTGAGGCTGGATGCTGGTCATTTATCTGGATGCTGTTTTATTTATGGGGATGGGGGGGTCATTTTGGGGTGGATGCGGTCATTGAGGGGATGCGGTCATTGTGGCTGGATGCTGGGCATTGATGGGAGAGTGTTCATTGATCTGGATGCTGGTCTTGAGGCTGGAGCTGTTCATTGATGGTGGATGCTGGTCATTTATGGCTGGATGTGTTCATTGTGGTGGATGCTGGTCATTTATGGGTGGATGCCCGGGCATTGATGGTGGATGCTGGGCTTGAAGCTGGTGCGGTCATTGAGGTGGTTGCAGGTCATGATGGCGGATGCCGGGCATTTAGGCTGGTGTGGTCATTGAAGGTGGTGTGGGGCATTGATGGCTGGGTGCCGGTCATTGTGGTGGTGTGGTCATTTATGGCGGATGCCGGTATTGATGGGTGGATGCTGGTCATTGATGGCTGGTCCCGGTTTGATGGCTGGATGCTGGTAAATTTAAGGTGGATGTGGTCATTGTGGGTGGAGCCGGTCATTGATGGTGGAGCGGTATTGATGGTGGAGCTGGTCATTGAGGCTGGATGCTGGTCATTGGGGGGATGGGTCTTGATGGCTGGAGCCGGCATTGAGGCTGGATGCTGGGCATTTATGGTGGATGTGGTATTGAGGTGGATGCCGGTCTTGTGGTGGGATGCTGGGCATTTATGGTGGGTGTGGTATTTAGGCTGGGTGGTCATGATGGCTGGATGCTGTTCATTGATGGGTGGATGCCCGGGATTGATGGCTGGATGCTGGTCAAAGATGGTGGTGCGGGCATTGTGGCTAGATGTGGTATTGTGGTGGATGCTGGTCATTGATGGATGGATGCTGGTCTGTGGCTGGATGTGGTCTTGATGGGGGATTTGTGGTCATTGATGGGTGGAGCCGGTATTGATGGGGATCCGGTCATTGATGGGTGGGTGTGTCATTGATGGATGGTGTGGGCTTGGGGGTTTTTTCCCCGGGATTTATGGTTTATGTGGTCATTTAGGTGGATGCCCGGGCTTGATGGCTGGAGTGGTCATTGTGGTGGTGCTGGTCATTGATGGGTGGATGCTGGTCATTGATGGCTGGATGCCGGTCATTGATGGATGGATGGGTCATTGATGGCTGGTGCGAGGTCTTAAACTGGTAAGTTTAAAGGAAAAAGAACGGGGGACTCAAACCGTATCCTGGCACGTTGTTTTTGTTGGGGGTTTCGAGTATGACAGATTTTCACCCTGTCGAGCCCCTCTGGAAAATTTTAGTGGAATCTCCACCATTTTTAACATTTCTTACGTCGTTCATCACGATGTGTGTAGTTAGCTGGGTTGTGAGGCTCTGGGGGACCAATTTAATCAATTATTGGCACCTTGCTTTTGGAAAAGTCTGCAGAGCCACGCCTTTTTGGCTTAAGTTCAGTCCTTTGTTTCACTACCGTCAGATTCGGCGTCAGGGCTACACGTGGGCACACCCAATTTTGGGGGGGTTGGACCCCCATATAAGCCCCAAAGGAACAGTGAGCAGGGAGTTGTGCGGAGCTCTGGCTGGGTGCAGAGCTTGAGCAGAGAGTTTTTGAGAGTGCTGCTGGGTTGCAGGGCCGGGAGAAGGCTGCGAAGTCTCTGGAGGGGAAAATGTTTGGGGACACTGGGCAGAGTAATGGCTTGGAGCGTATCGTGCTGTGAGGTCTTGGGCCCCGGGCTTAGTTCCTGTGGTGAAAAGTCCCTGAACTTATTGTAAATTATATTAATTTTCGCTAATGATTTATTCCTGTCCACTTATTTTATTTCATTTCAAATATTTTATTTTTTAGTTAAAGTGTGAAGGGGGGGTGTGTGGTGGGGGTTTAAAGGGGTGAAGGTGAGTCCGTGACCCCATTACTCCGACCTTGTAATATCCTCCTCCCCCCGCCTGCCTATCCCCCGCCCTTAAAAACCCATATTCCCGATTATGCTTACGTTCCATTACCCCATACATGACATCGACTCTCTTGAGTTTCAGAAAAATACAATTTGACACTTCGAGTAATGAAGAACCTTTACATCAAAGGAAGTGAGCAGTTTTGTCCCCAAAACTGTTTGGACCCGAAAGCTGTTCTGGTACAAAAAAGCTGTTTGGTTCCAGAAAGCTGTTTTGATGCCAGAAAGCTGTTTTTGGTGCCGAAAGCTGTTTGGTACCAAAAACTGTTTGGTACCCGAAACTGTTCTGGGTACCCGAAAGCGCTCTTGGTACCAAAAGCTGTTCTAGACCAGAAAGGTTCTGGTAAGAAAAAGTTCTTAGTACCGAAAGTGTTCTGGTACCGAAAGCTGTTCTGGTAACAGAAAAACAGTTCTGGGACCCGAAAAGAGTTCTGGGTACGAAAGCAGTTCTTTTACCGAAAGCGTTCGGGGACCGAAAGCAGTTCTGGGGGACCAGGAAAAACATTCTTGGTACCAGAAAACAGTTTGGGTACCCGAAAGAACTTTGGTACCAGAAAAGCAGTTTGGGTTTCCTAAAGCGCTCTGGGTTCCAGAAAGCAGTCTGGATTCGAAGAGTTTGGGACCAGAAAGGTTTGGGTCCAGAAAGCGTTCTGGATTCCAGAAAACAGTTTTTGGGACCAGAAAGCGTTCTGGATTCCAGAAAACAATTTGGGTCCAGAAAAACGTGTGGGGAAGAAAACAGCTCTGGGTACGAAAGCGCTCTGGGTACAGAAAGCGCTTGTGTCCGAAAGCGCTCTGGGTACCAAAAAAGCAGCTCGGGGTACCAGAAAGCAGCTCGGGAGTTGAAGTTTTATTTTAGTATTAAGAATCATTGGCTCTCGCAGCGCTTCAAGTAACACTTCATGTCTGAGTGTATCATTCAGTATTATCAAGGTCTGAGTGATATCTCGTGGCCTTCGATTCCTAAGAAATAGTAGATAGATAGATAGATAGATAGATAGGAGAGAGAGAGAGAGAGAGAGAGAGGGAGAGAGAGAGAGAGAAAGAGAGAGAGAGAGAGAGAGAGGGAGAGCAGTAAAGGGAAAGGCTAAAGGCTGAAATCTGGAGCAGGGTAAAGAGAGGGCGCGGCCATGTTTGTAGAAGGTAAGAGGCAGGAGGAGGAGGACGAGGATGAAGAGGTAACGACCAAGCAATAAAGATGAGGGGCATAGGGAAATAAAGCTAAATAGCATGATAGAAGGAAGAAAATAGGAAGAGGCGAGGAATCAACACACCAGGTGGTAAATTGAAGGAATAATAGGAAACAATAATTGTGTCTGAGAAGGAAACAACGAGAGAGAAAAGAAGGAAGCAAAAGAAGATAAAAGGTAGAAAGCAATTAAGGAATATATATATAAATTTTATATATATATATTATATATATATTTATATATTTATTATATATATATAAAATATATATTATATATATATTTTTTATATATATGTCGGCCGAATATGTAAACTGGTCAATTAGCAAGAACTCATTTAAATTTTAAATCCTTTTTAAAAATTTTTCTTATACGTTTAAAGATATATTTTTTTCATTAATGTTAATGTAAAAATTTTTTAATTTTGCCCAGAAGAATCTTAGAAAAACTTACCTTTAAACCTTATTATACAAGAACAATTTATTTTAGCCTAACCCAACTAAATATATTTTAGATTTGTTTACAATAATTTAATACTAAAACAAACAAAAATTAAATATATTTTTTTCGTTAGGTTCAGAATGATTTTGCGAAATTATTGCATACACAAATTTTCATTGTCCTATATGGCAAGATGAGCGTTGCTATTTAAGCCAAGATCGCAAGTTCTGCTATTCGGCACGACATACACACACAAAAACACACACAAACACCCTATATATATATATATTTATATTTTATATATATATATAAAATATTATATATTATATATATATATATTTATATATATTATTTTATTATATATATTTATATTAATACCAAAACATACTA
>NW_026510454.1:0-14796 GCF_026875155.1 Cherax quadricarinatus | reverse complement strand
AAAAATTTTTGTGGAAAATACTTATTTTTTTTCCCAGAAATACAGTAGTTATATGTAATAGATGGCCATAATGTATTTAATAATATTATGTATAAAAAATGGGAAACTGAGCCTGCGTTGGCAGAAGACACTTGCCATTGTTGTTTTGAATTGGAAGTAAACAGACATTGTGTAATGAAAAGAATTTTTCGTGCTCTAGAGGTTAAAATTGGGCTGACACCTCTCAAATAGGAGGCGAAATAGTTGGATGTGCATTCCTGCATAACTTGAGATATCAGGCGACAGGACAGGACAACTCCAGGAACCTCAGATAAGCTGTCTAATTTATGTTTAAATTCTGGCCAGTAAATTTTTCATAAATGTAGGCAAAAGGGGATGTCCTGTACATGACACATTAATCTCCAGTCAAATTGGTGAGTGATATTAAGATATTCTCCTTCTGTTTTTGTAAATGTGTTTATATATATATAATTTTTAATTTAATATACAGTCCCAAAAAATTTATATATTTACCAGCATTTTGGTGTATTTATATTTCATTTATAATTAATAGGTCCAGAGCAACTTGTGGATATGACAGTGGTAGGTATCGAAGGGGGACATATTTTGCGACCTAAGTGTTCCAAACTCCTACTTGTCTAACTGATAAATAATAATTATCTTTGTTCATTTACTGTAATGTATATAATGATACATTCAGATAAATGTAATTTTCCACATTTAATTTGCCCATTGGTCCTTTGAACCGGATGTAATTAGTGAAGTCATTAATTAGTTAATTACTTAATAATTATATGTGAAATAACAGAAGGAGGTGGAAGTTAAGTTCACAAATTTACTTAATGTGTAGTGGATTATAATTATTACAATATTAATTTTGATAAGTCAAGTCTGGCTAAGTTTATATTAATTTGTTATTTTTATTATTTTTTTATTATCACACTGGCCGATTCCCACCAAGGCAGGGTGGCCCGAAAAAGAAAAACTTTCACCATCATTCACTCCATCACTGTCTTGCCAGAAGGGTGCTTTACACTACAGTTTTTAAACTGCAACATTAGCACCCCTCCTTCAGAGTGCAGGCACTGTACTTCCCATCTCCAGGACTCAAGTCCGGCCTGCCGGTTTCCCTGAATCTCTTCATAAATGTTACTTTGTTTACACTCCAACAGCACGTCAAGTATTAAAAAACCATTTGTCCCCATTCACTCCTATCAAACACGCTCACGCATGCCTGCGGGAAAAGTCCACCCTCGCACACAAAACCTCCTTTACCCCCTCCTCCAACCCTTCTGGGGCCGACCCCTACCCGCCTTCCTTCCACTTTCAGACTGATACACTCTTGAAGTCATTCTGTTTCGCTCCATTCTCTCTACATGTCCGAACCACCTCAACAACCCTTCCTCAGCCCTCTGGACAACAGTTTTGGTAATCCCGCACCTCCTCCTAACTTCCAAACTACGAATTCTCTGCCTTATATTCCACCCCCACATTGCCCTCAGACATGACATCTCCACTGCCTCCAGCCTTCTCCCCCGCTGCAACATTCATCATCCACGCTTCACACCCATATAAGAGCATTGGTTTAAACTTACTCTCTACATTCCCCTCTTTGCCTCCAAGGACAAAGTTCTTTGTCTCCACAGCTCCTAAGTGCACCACTCACTCTTTTTCCCCCATCAAATTTTCATGATTCACCTCATCTTTCATAGACCCACCGCTGACACGTCCACTCCCAAATATCTGAATACGTTCACCTCCTCCATACTCTCTACCACCAATCTGATATTCAATCTTTCATCACCTAATCTTTTTGTTATCCTCATAACCTTATCTTTCCTGTATTCACCTTTAATTTTCTTCTTTTGCACACCCTACCAAATTCATCCCCCAATCTCTGCAGCTTCTCTTCAGAATCTCCCAAGAGCACCAGTGTCATCAGCAAAGAGCAGCTGTGACAACTCCCCTTTGTGTGTGATTCTTTATCTTTTAACTCCCCGCCTCTTGCCAAGACCCTCGCATTCACCTCTCCCACTAACCCCATCTATAAATATATTTAAACAACCACGGTGACATCACACATTTCCCTTGTCTTAGGCCTACTTTTACTGGGAAAAAAATTTCCCCTCTTTCCTACATACTCTAACTTGAGCCTCACTATCCTCGTAAAACTCTTCACTGCTTTCAGGAACCTACCTCCTACACCATTTCACTTGCAACTCTGCCCCCATTGCCCCCTATCCACCCTGTCATTTTGCCTTTTCCAAATCCATAAATGCCACAAAGACCTCTTTAGCCTTATCTAAAATACTGTTCACTTATATGTTTCACTGTTTAAAAACCCGGTCCACACACCCCCCCTTTCCTAAAGCCTCCTTGTTCATCTGCTATCCTATTTTTCCGTCTTACTCTTAAATTCTTTCAATTATAACTCTACCATACACTTTACCAGGTACACTCAACAGATTATCCCCCTATAATTTTTGCACTCTCTTTATCCCCTTGCCCCTTTTTACAAGGAACTATGCATGCTCTCTTGCCAATCCCTAGGTACCTTACCCTCTTCCATACATTTATTAATTAATTGCACCAACCACTCCAAAACTATTCCCCACCCGCTTTTAAAATTTCTATCTTTATCCCATCATTTTTCCTACTGCCTCACGAACTTCCCCCACACTCACAACTGGCTCTTCCTCACCCCTAAAAGATGTTATTCCTCCTTGCCCTATACACGAAATCACAGCTTCCCTATCTTCATCAACATTTAACAATTCCTCAAAATATTCCCTCCATCTTCCCAATACCTCTAACTCTCTATTTAATAACTCTCCTCTCCAATTTTTAACTGACAAATCCATTTGTTCTCTAGGCTTTCTTAACTTTTTAAATCTCACTCCAAAACTTTTTCTTATTTTCAACAAAATTTGTTGATAACATCTCCCCACTCTCTCATTTGCTCTCTTTTTACATTGCTTCACCACTCTCTAACCTCTCTCTTTTCTCCATATACTCTTCCCTCCTTGCATCACTTCTACTTTGTTAAAAACTTCTCATATGCTAACTTTTTTCTCCCCTTTCTACTCTCTTTACATCATCATTCCACCAATCGCTCCTCTTCCCCCCCTGCCCCCCACTTTCCTGTAACCACAAACTTCTGCTGAACACTCTAAAAACTACATTTTTTAAACCTACCCCATACCTCTTCGACGCCATTGCCTATGGGTCTCATTAGCCCAATCTATCCTCCAATAGCTGTTTATATATTACCCTAACTGTCTCCTCTTTTAGTTTATAAACCCTTTACCTCTCTCTCCCTGATGCTTCTATTCTCCCTTTTATCCCATCTACCTTTTACTCTCAGTGTAGCTACAACTAGAAAGTGATTGATATATCTGGCCCCTCTATAAACATGTACATTCCCGAATCTACTCAACAGTCTTTTATCTACCAATACAAAAATCCAAAAAACTACTGTCATTTCGCCCTACATCATATCGTGTATACTTATTTATCCTCTTTTTCTTAAAATATGTATTACCTATAACTAAACCCCTTTCTATACAAAGTTCAATCAAAGGGCTCCCATTATCATTTACACCTGGCACCCCAAACTTACCTACCACACCCTCTCTAAAAGTTTCTCCTACTTTAGCATTCAGGTCCCCCACCACAACTACTCTCTCACTTGGTTCAAAGGCTCCTATACATTCACTTAACATCTCCCAAAATCTCTCTCTTCCTCTGCATTCCTCTCTTCTCCAGGTGCATGCACGCTTATTATGACCCACTTCTCGCATCCAACCTTTACTTTAATCCACATAATTCTTGAATTTACACATTCATATTCTCTTTTCTCCTTCCATAACTGATCATTTAACATTACTGCTACCCTTCCTTTGCTCTAACTCTTCAGATACTCCAGATTTAATCCCATTTATTTCCCCCCACTGAAACTCTCCTACCCCCTTCAGCTTTGTTTCGCTTAGAGCCAGGACATCCAACTTCTTTTCATTCATTAACATCAGCAATCATCTGTTTCTTGTCATCCGCACTACATCCACGCACATTTAAACATCCCAGTTTTATAAAGTTTTTCTTCTTCTCTTTTTTAGTAAATGTATACAGGAGAAGGGGTTACTAGCCCATTGCTCCCCGGGATTTTTAGTCGCCTCATACGACACGCATGGCTTACGGAGGAAAGATTCTTTTCCACTTCCCCATGGACAATAGAAGAAATAAAAAAAGAACAAGAGCTATTTAGAAAAAGGAGAAAAACCTAGATGTATGTATATATATATATGCATGTGCGTGTCTGTGAAGTGTGATCAAAGTGTAAGTAGGAGTAGCAAGATATCCCTGTTATCTAGCGTGTTTATGAGACAGAAAAAGAAACCAGCAATCCTACCATCATGCAAAACAGTTACAGGTTTTTGTTTCACAGTCATCTGGCAGGACGGTAGTACTTCCCTGGGTGGTTGCTGTCTACCAACCTACTACCTATTTGTATAATATTAATTTGATAAGACAATTCTGGCCAAGATTTATATCAGTGTATGTGTAATTGATATATTAATTCAATTCAATTCAATTCAAAGTTTATTCTCTATAAGGATTACAATGCTGAGTTTACAGAATTTGGTTTTTGTGTGGTTTACTTGTAGTAAAATAATGATTACAGAGTGTACCACTAGAACACCTAGCATGGCTAGGCATTTCGGGCAGACTTAGTTTAATTCTTAATTTTAAAATATTACAAATTATTAGGTAAGTTGGTATTATGGCTAAGTCACTAAATACTAGTTTGTGAGTTTAGCAATGTGAATGCTTTTGTTTTGGCACAGTACATAGTTTCAGTATTGGAGAAATCACAGATTCTTATTTTAAGATTGAGATTAATATTTCTGTTTATGGTCAAATGGGTGAGTGAGTGTAAGTGTGAACCACCAGGTGGTATTCGTGTAGTTAGCTCATGGGGTGTATCAGGGAGATAAGATGTTTTCTAAGGGTTTATTTTTTGAAGGTGTTTGAATGTGTCTGCAGTTCTAGAGTTCTCAGGTAGGTGTTCCAGATTTTAGGGCCTTTGACATACATTGAATTTTGTAAAGGTTTAGTCGGACACGGGGAATGTCATAGAGATGTTTGTGTCTGGTATTGTGCCTGTGGATTCTGTCGCAACTATCAAGAAAGCGTTTTAGGTCAAGGTTGATATTGGAGTTTAAGGTCCTGTAGATGTAGACTTGCATAAATAGTAAGTGTGGATGTATGAACAGGGAGTAAGTTTAGATCTATGAAGAGTGGGGGAGTGTTGCCGGGGATGGGATTTAGTGATTATTCTTACTGCGGCTTTTTGTTGGGTTATTATTGGCTTTAGGTGTGTTGCTGCAGTTGATCCCCAAGAACAAATAGAATGGGTGAGGTATGGATAAATAAGTGAGTGGTATAGTGTGAGAAGGGTATTTTGGCGGCACGTAGTATGTATCTTGGAGAGGATCCCAATCGTTTTGGATACTTTTTTGGTTATGTGTTGGATATGGGTGCTGAAATTCAGGTTGTTGTAAAGGGTATAGGCCTAGGAAATTTGCCCTCATAAATGTCTGGTAATTAGAGTGTTGTTGAACTTAATGTTAATTTGTGCATCTCCTGCTCTGCTAACCAAACATAATGTGTAATAATGTTAATTTTGCTATGCCAAATTCTGGCAAGGATTTATTAATTTGTATAATATTAATTTTGATAAGCCAAGTCTGGCTAAAGGTTTGTTTGTATTAATGTACATTTGAAGTTTATATTATTTTCTTACATGTAATTGCTAAGCTCAAGTAGCTAGGATTTATTCAAAGGTAAGTTGTACTATTTACCTTTATAAAGTGCATAATTTAGTACATAATCAGTGTTGTTAAGTTGAATTTAATACATTGCATCATGGCTGAAAATGAGGAAATTAATATAGAAGACAAACATATGGAATATAGAGTAAAGAAAGCATCACTACAGGCTAGAAAATTCATGAAAACCAAGGCATATAATAAATGTTTGGAATTAATGAATCAAGAAACTGTGAATACTGATGATTTAAAATTGTATTTAGATGCTTTAGGTAATAGATATGATTCATACAAATTATATTACAACAAATATGAAGGAAGGAGATTTGTTAGTAAACTGTGTAGATGAGACTGAAGTAGATCAGTATTATGAATTAGAAGAAAAGATTCTTTCTTGTAAAAGTCAGGCCTTGAATAAATTAAAATGTGTAAACCAGGCAGTTAATCAGTCTGCTCCAACAAATAATATGTCTTTGCCAAAACTCCCAGAATTATGTTTACCTGTGTTTAATCCTGGAGAAAACTGGGAGGAATTTTGGTCAAATTTTAAAGCAGCTGTGCATGACAGGAGTGACCTAGCCTGTGTAACTAAATTATTTTACCTAAAAGGACAGGTAAGAGGAGATGCTCACATACTCATACAAGCCTTTTCCAATGTAGATGACTCTTACTAGGAAGCAGTTGACTTGTTGAAAGTCACTTATGGTAATATAGAACAAAGTAGGTTGGATCTAGTGAATATCATTGTTAATTTAAAATCTCCAGATCACACTTACAAAGGTTTACAGCAGTTTAGAGTTAAACTGGAGAGCACTCTCAAAACTTTAAGTAATAAATATAATCTGAAGGAATCAGACTGGTTATTGAGTGCCATGGTACAGAATAAATTAAGCTATAAAACACTTGAATGATTCTCGAACAAATATCACAAGGGTTATTTTGGACTGGAGGAAATAAGACTAGGTCTACAAGAATTAATTGTGCAGTTGCAGACCAGCCAACTAACTCATTTTAAAGATGCAACACATAAAAACCCTCGAGGTATCTGTCAAGTTTCACAAAGGGAAAAGTTATCCCAATGTTAATAATCAAAATTCATTTTCTAAAAAGAGTTGCATAGGTGCATATCAAGTAGCAGGAATCAGAAATAATGATTCTCCACAAGGTAAGAAGAATAAGTACCCTCCTAAGAGTAGCCCAGTTAATAAGAAACCAGTCAAAGAAAAGAGAGATTGTCTTTTCTGCAAGGGTACTAATTGTTCTAAGAATTGCAATGCATACAATTCATGGAATGATAAAGTTGAAAGATTGGAGGAACTTGACAGATGTATCAGGTGTTTAGGTAATCACAATGTAAAGGGTTGTCATGCCAAATTAAACAACTGTTATCAATGTCACAAAGGAAGACACCATATAGTCATGTGTAAGGGTCTATATGATATTGTTGATAATAATGATAATGTTGACAATCCTGGCACAACAGTGGCTAATGTAAAAATTGCTGCTAATGTTAATAATGATGGTTTTACTGAAGTAGCCATACCTGTGTTACAGGTAAAAATTGATGATAAAAGGCATAAATAAAAAAATGTAAATGCATTATTGGACCAGGGATCCCAGCGTACTTTCATAAAACGTAAATGTCTTGATGGTATGAAAGTACAGATGGGAAATCCCACAACTTTAAAATTATCTGGTTTTCTCTTGGATAAAAGGTCTCAATTGTATGACACTGTTTATGTAACTGTCAGGTTGGGCAATGAGAAAAAACGTGTTAATGCAGTAATTGTAGATAGACTTCAAGAGAAAATATCTACAGTAGGGCTTAGTAAAGCTACAGAAAGACTTTCACATAATGTAAATTTAGCACCTTCTGATGTAAGTGATGATTCTATAGGCCCAATAAATATTTTGATAGATAGTGACTATTATGCCTCCTTTGTAAAGGGTATGGTAAAGAAATGTGGTGTCACCCTTTTGAAGACTGCAGGAGGCCATGTAATGTATGGTAGGATTCCTCGTAATAATAATACATGACTAGAGGAAACTGCAAATACCATAACTGTGTGTCTTACTCATGAAATCGTACCCCAGTATAATTCTTCCATAGAGGATGGTGTTGAGCCAGTGCATAAATTGTGGGAATTAGACAGCATTGGAATAAATGTAAATAAAGAAAGTGCAGACGATTCTTTTACTCAGGAGCAATACCTGAGAGGTGTAAAATTTTAATCTGGACAATACTGGGTACGACTTCCGTGGAGACTGAACCATCCAGAATTGCCCACTAATTACAGAATGGCATATGGACAATTAAAGGCTCAGCTCCGCGAACTGAGTAAGTACACCAGAATTGTTAACTGCCTATAATATAATTGCTGAGCAGTTAATTAGTAAATTTATAGAAGAGATACCTCCTGAGCAAGCCAAAATTTATGGTCACTATTTGCCACATCACGGAGTGAAGAAGGACTCTAAGACCACTCCTTTGAGGATTGTGTTTAATTGTAGTGCCAGGAGTAACAAAAATGTACCTAGTTTAAATGATTGTTTGATGACAGGTCTGTCGTTGACGGAAAAATTAGGAGATATCTTATTAAATTTCATTATGACTTTATGGCTGACATAAGTAAAGCTTTCCTAAGAGTGGGTTTACAAGAGGCTGACCGGGATTGTACCTGCTTCTAATGGCCTGAGGATCCTATTGACCCACTTAGCCCTCTAAAAAACCTTTCGGTTTAGGAGCGTATTATTTGGTGCTACATCCAGTCCATTCCTACTTCAAGCGACGATAAATGCACACCTTAAACGTATGGGAAGTCCATTGAGTAAAGTAATGAGCAAACAATTTTATGTGGACAATTTCCTGGGTGTGACATCAACTGAAGAGGAACTGTTGATGACTTATGGAGAGGCTAATAAAATAATGCAAAGTGCAAATATGCCTCTGAGGGAATGGAACAGTAATTCGTCCAAATTAAAGGACAAAATAAGTAAAGATTATCTTGGAGATGAAGTTCCAAAATGTAGTAATGTATTAGGATACTGAGAGAGATTTGTTAATGTTAAAACCTAATAATTACAGTATGCCCAATAAATTAACTAAGAGAGTTTTGCTTGCTGAAGTTTTCCAAATGTTTTGATCCACTAGGTTTAGTGTCACCCCTTACTATAAGAGGGAAATTATTAATTCAGGAAGCACGGAAACTTAAATGTGCTTGGGATGAAACTCTACCTGAGGAATTCATTAACAGGTGGGATGAATTAATTGGCGATTATGAGAAAATTCCAATGTTGGAGTTCCCACACCAGGTGGCCAATCCAAATAGGAAAAATGTACTCCACATTTTTTGTGATGCTTCAAAATTGGCATATGGAGCAGTTGCTTACCTTCAATGTAATAGTGTTATTTCTCTTGTTATGTCTAAGGCTAAAGTGTCTCCAATTAAATCACGTACCTTACCTCAGTTGGAATTAACAGCCATTTATGTAGGTGTCAAATTAGCTAATTATATAAGAAATAAGTTGCAGGAGATAAATATTAGCAACACTGTAATTTGGTCTGATAATGAGGTATCCTTACAATGGATTCGTAATGGAAACAGTAAAATTATGTACGTACAAAACAGAGTGGCTGAAATTAATCAGATGCAAGAGAAGTATAATAGTTTGGGTCAGCATATGTTAACATTTAATCATATACCAGGTGAGGAGAATCCAGCTGATTTCTTGTCTCGAGGTTTACCTTATGCAAAATTTGTAAATGCTGTATCATGGTTTAAAGAGCCGAGTTGGTTGGTAAATAAAGCTAATTGGCCTGTACAAAAGGCGTATATTGCTCCTGTTGAAATTACTGTGACCACCACTCCAATAGTTCGTCCTCCCTTAGCCAGTGATATAAATAGGTATTCTTCTTTACTCAAACTAATCAATGTAACTAAGTTGGTGTTTAAATTTCTAAACAAGATGAATATTTCATTTAAGTTTTTACATCCTCTTGAATATTGGATAAAGAGGGTACAGGAGGAAATCTATGGAAATGAGATTAAATTGATGATGGAAAGAAAAATTGTAAAAGGTTCTATAATAGAGAAATTGGGGCTGTATTTAGAGACCAATGTAATTAGGTGCAGAGGTAGGTTACAAAATGCTGAATTGGGTGATTATGCTAAACACCCTATCTTACTGCCCAAAACTCATCATCTAACAAATTTAATTGTTCTAAATGCCCATAAAAATGTAATGCATGGTGGGGTACAAGATACCTTAAATTGTATTAGGGAAACTTTCTGGATTCCACAAGGACGGCAAAGTGTAAAAAGAGTGATTAAATCTTGTGTAATATGTAGCCGTGTGGATGCCAGATCCTATATGTACCCAGGTCTTCCACCATTGCCAAATGAACAATTTGAGTCGTTTAACAACGAACTCCGCCCGGCCGCAGTGTGGAAAATACTGTATATATTTTCCAGAAATACAGTAGTTATATGTAAATAGATGGCCATACTGTATTTAGTAATATTTATGTCACAGAAAATGGGAAACTGAGCCTGCGCCTGTGCAGAAGACACTCGCCATTGTTGTTTTGAATTGAAGTAACAGACATTGTGTAATGGGAAGAATTTTTCGTGCTCTAGAGGTTAAAATTGGGCTGACACCTCTCAAATAGGAGGCGAAATTGTTGGATGTGCATTCCTGCATAACTTAAGATATCAGGCGACAGGACAGGACAACTCCAGGAACCTCAGATAAGCTGTCTAATTTATGTTTAAATTCTGGCCAGTAAATTTTTCATAAATGTAGGCAAAACGGGGGTCCTGTACATGACACATTAATCTCCAGTCAAATTGGTGAGTGATATTAAGATATTCTCCTTCTGTTATGTAAATGTGTTTATATATAATAATTTTTAATTTAATATACAGTCCCACAAAATTTATATATTTACCAGCATTCCTGGTGTATGTATATTTCATTTATAATTAATAGGTCCAGAGCAACTTGTGCATATGACAGTGGTAGGTATCGAAGGGGGACATTTTTTGCGACCTAGGTGTCCCAAATTCCTACTTGTCTAACTGATAAATAATAATTATCTTTGTTCATTTACTGTTATGTATATAATGATACATTCAGATAAATGTAATTTTCCACAAGTTTAATTTCATCTCCATATATTTCTTCTTGCACCTCTGAATCCAGTTTTTAGAGAATGTGGAAAATTATGTGAAATATTCCTTTGGTTTATAAATTTAAGCACTAACAATTTTACATTAATTAGTTTGGGTAAGAAAGAATGCCTAGTAATATCAATGGCCAGTGAGGGACAAACTATTGGAATGGTGGTTACAATAATTTCAACAGTTGCTATATGTGCCTTTTATAAAGGCCAATTAATTTTATTTACCAACCAACTCGGTCTCTTGAACTATTATACAGTATTCACAGATTTTTTCATAATTCACGCTTCGTGCACAAAAATCAGCTGGATTCTCGTCAAAATTTTATATTTCTCTTGCATTTGTAATTTCAGCGATTTCTGTGTTGTACATACACAATGTTAGTGTCACCATTACCATTGTAAGGACACCTCATTATCAGACCAAATCACAGTGTCGCTAATATTTATCTCTTGCAATTTATCTCTTATGTATTTAACTAATTTGACACCTATGTAAATGACTGTTAATTACAACTGAGGCAATGTACGCGTTGTAATTGGAGTCACTTTAGCCTTAGACATGACAAGAGAAATGAAATTTATTACAGTAAATATAAGCAACTGCTCCATACGTAAATTTTGAAGCATCACAAAAAAAGTGTAATATATACTTCACCAGCTTCACTTGCTACATTACGTTGGAATTCCAACAGCATTTTTCTTTACATAATCACCTATTAATTTTTCCCACTTTTTAATAAATTCTTAAGGTAGAGCTTCATCCCAAGCACATTTAAGTGTTCCCGCTTCTTGTATTAACAATTTCTCTGTTATTGCAAGGGGTAACACTAAGCCTAGTGGATCGAAGCACTTGGAAACTTCAGCAAGCAAGGCTCTTAATGTAATTTTATTAGATTATAGCACTAATAAATATTTACTGTTCCATTTAAATTATTATTAGAGCGAGGAAGCTTACCATATATTACATGACCTCCTGCTGTTTTTTAGAAGTGTAACACCACATTTTCTTACTATACCATTTACAAATGAAGCCTAATAATCACTCCCTATTGGAAGATTTGTTGGCCCCACTGAGTCATTACTTACACAAGAAGGTGCCAATTTTACACCATTTTGTGAAAGCCTTTCAGTAGCTTCACTAAGCCCAATTGTAGAGATTTTCTGTAGAGATTTTCGTACAACTGGGCCCTTTTGCATTTTCATACCATTAAGGCAGCTACGTTTTATGAACGTGCGTTGAGATCCTTGGTCCAGTAATGCAGTTACATTTTTTTAATTTATGCCTTTTATCCCGAATTTCTACGTTCACCACAGGTAAGGCACTTCAGCTATGCTTTCATTATTAACGTTAGCAGCAATTTTCACATTAGTAACTGTTGTGTCAGGGTCATCAACATTATTATCATTATTACTGTTATTTAAACCTTTACACATTACCATATGATGCCTTCCTTTGTGGCACTGATAACAATTATTCAGTCTGGCATAAAAATCCTTTACATTATGACTGCCTAAACATCTGGTACGTCAGTCAGGTTCTTCTAATCTTTCCACCTTAACCTCCCATAATGGTTCATGGAGAAATGCGAACCCTTGTAAAAAAGATAACTCCTCTTTTGCTTGATTTGCCCATTATTAGCCGGGCCACTCTTATTAAGCTACCTATTTCTCTTAATTTGTTGTGGAGAACTTTTATTTATGATTCCTGCCACTTGATATGTGCCTATGCAGCCCATTTTTGGGATGAATTATGAAGATTATTAACAACAGGATATTGTTTTTTCCATTTGTGAGACCTGACAGATACATCAGGATCATTATGTGTTACATTCTTAGAATGTAACACATAATGGGACTTTGATAAAAGGAATTCTTCAACACTTGTCCAACCTTTGGACGAAGACCTATTTACACTAGTGGATGGTTCCATTGTGATCCCGCCCCCTCCTGCCTTTCAACTCACTTGACTGCAGTATATAAGTCACTTCTCCGGCCATAAGTTGTACTTTCTATAAGAGTGATGAACTGAACTCATTGATTCCACCTGAGGGACTGATTACCTCAAACTCCTCCTCTCTTTACCCCTTTCTGCTTTGTATTAGACTGATGAAGCCACTGTGTGGCGAAACGCTTCCTTAATAAAGATTCCCATGTGTTGTGTGAGAAATTTTGTAGGTAAATTTTACAGGCAGTTTCCTGAATTTACATTTCACCCCCATAATGGTAAAGAAACTTTGGTACATCAAACAGTTTACACTTACTGTTGTTGATGAACCTCCGAGTCAAGTAGGACTTAAGGACACTCCGAGTCAAGTAGGACTTAAGGACATCAGGTCACAATAAGAACGTAAGAACATAAGAAAGGAGGAACACTGCAGTAGGTCTGTTGGCCCATACTAGGCAGGTCCTTCACAAATCCAACCCACTAACAGAATAATGTCCCTCCTTCGTGTCTGCCTTCTCACTTCACGTCTCACGCGTATGGATCTTAAATTATTATTACAACATCTAGTTCTTAAAATTATTTGAAAATTTATACCAGTAGCACTGACAAATTATAAGTGGACTGTACTGTAATATAATTTACTTGACCTGCGTAATTTACCTGGGTAATTTTATGTAAATAAAAATCAATTACACGATTAAAAATATAAAATATATTAAGGATTATTCAACAAATTAAGATTTTGGTGTTATATCCTAACGCGTCCTTTTAGGTAAGCAATTCATACTGATCAATGTAAATTAACATACCTGTAGTGAGAATTAATACACTGGGAGGCGTACATTACATGTGGTGCGAACTTTATCAGTTTCTGACGATATCGCTTCTATTACACCTTAGATAATTTCATTTGAAGATTCGGCCGATTTCCAAATTTCTTGAAAGAACTAAATCCACCTCTCAGGACGGCCACCTGGGCAGTAATCTACCTCTCAGGAGGGCCACCTTTGGGGAGTAATCCACCTCTCAGAGGACAGGCCCCCCAAACCAGGGCAGTAAAACCCCCTTCTCAGACGGCCACTTGGGCAGTAATCGCTCAGATTCTGTTTTCTTTCTATGACCTCTTCCTTGGGTCAAATTAAGAGTCAAGACGACCAG
Organism: Cherax quadricarinatus; assembly: GCF_026875155.1. Lineage (NCBI taxonomy): Eukaryota > Metazoa > Arthropoda > Malacostraca > Decapoda > Parastacidae > Cherax > Cherax quadricarinatus. The sequence continues at coordinate 683 of NW_026510454.1, read as the reverse complement.
CAGTCAACCTTCCACACTCTTCTACACAACCCTCCTCCCCCACTCAGTTTGGGGAAACACTCCCTCGCTTCCTCACAAGTAATTTGGTAGTTTGACTGCCATTAATACCCATATTTAATTACCACTTAACATTTATATTAAATTTATTAACAATTTAGGAAAATTATAATTTTTTTTTACACATGTTGCATAAGTACATGGCACAGCAGCGGCGGTAGCAGCGAATCCCAGCATCTCTTATTCTTCAAGATACCCAAACCTTGACAAAATAGAAGATCTAAGGAAGACACCCCGCTAACCCCAAACACCGCTTCCGCGCCAGTCACTTAAGCTCAGGGAAATCAAGCCTTCTCCTCCATAGCTTCACAGTATCTACCTTTAGTGAATACCATGAAAGGAAAATCGCAGAAGAATCAACAGCAGTAAGAAAAGAATAACACCAAGGACTCTACAACTCAACTTGTCTACCCAGCAGGACGCCGGTGTATCATCAACCCCCCTCACCACCACCACCCAGGGAACATCAACAACAAACATGGCTGACTCCCCCTCCAACTCCACTCCCTTCAAAGGATTCACTCATGTCACCCAGGTATATTATTCCTGACAATATCAGGGGCTACATCGTCGCCTAGAAAGTGAAATGAAAGATATTAAAGCAGCAAATTGCGCGACGAGAATCC
>NW_026510453.1:0-14845 GCF_026875155.1 Cherax quadricarinatus | reverse complement strand
TATGGGGACTCAATAAAAAATGGGAATTGACACAGTTACTTTTTGCTGATGATACTGTGCTTTTGGGAGATTCTAAAGAAAAATTACAAAGTTTAGTGGATGAGTTTGGGAGTGTGTGTAAAGGTTGAAATTGAAAGTGAACATATAAAAGAGTAAGGTGATGAGGGTATCAAATGATTTAGATAAAGAAAATTGGATATCAAATTTGGGGGGTATGGAAGAAGTGAATGTTTTCAGATATTTGGGGGTTGATGTGTCGGCGGTGGATTTATGAAGGATGAGGTTAATCTAGAACTGATGAGGGAAAAAAGGTGAGTGGTGCGTTGAGGTATTGTGGAATAAAAAAATGTTATCTATGGGGCAAAGAAGGGAATGTATGAAAAGTACAGTAGTACCAACACTCTTATATGGGTGTGAAGCTTGGGTTGTGAATGCAGCAGCGAGGAGGTGGTTGGAGACAGTGGAGATGTCCTTTTCTAAGGGAAATGTGTGGTGAAAATATTATGCAGAAAATTCGGAGTGTGGAAATTAGGGAAGGTTTTGGATTTAATAAAAGTATTAGTCAGGGGGCCGAAGAGGGTTGTTGAGGTGGTTTGGTCATTTACAGAGAATGGATCAAAGTAGAATGACATGGAGAGCTTTTAAAATTTCTGTAGGAGAAGGAAGGTGGGGTAGGGGTCGTCCTCGAAAAGGTTGGAAGGAAGGGTAAGGGAGGTTTTGTGGGCGAGGGGCTTGGACTTCCAGCAGGCGTGCAGGGAGCGTGTTCAATGAGTGAATGGAGACGAATGGTATTTGTGACCTGTGATCTGTTGGAGTGTGATTAGGGTAATATTTAGTAAAGGGGATTCAGGGAACTGGTTTTTTTATATAGCCAGACTTGAGTCCTGGAAATGGGAAGTACAATGCCTGCATTCTAAAGGAGGGGCTCGGGATATTAGCAGTTTGGGAGGGAAAATTTTTTGTATCTTTATACGTATATGCTTCTAAACTTTTGTGTTCTGAGCACCTCTGCAAAAACAGTGATTATGTTTTGAGTGAGGTGAAAGTGTTGAATGATGATGAAAGTATTTTTTTTAGGGGATTTCTTTCTTTTTGGGGGCACCCTGCCTCAGTGGGAGACGGCGACTTGGTGAAAAAAAAAAAATTCTAGTGGGTTTAAAATCAAGTGGAGTGGAAAAAAGCTGGTAGGGCTACATGTGAAAAGAGGGTTTGTGGTGGTGGGATGTGCGTCTGTGAAAAAATCAGGGACTCAGTGGGCGCATTGTGGGAACGCCAACTTGGTAGTCCTTTTTCACCATGCCTCGTGGTAAGAATTACCAACACTCCTCACTGAACTGGAGGTCTTCTGTTCCAAGTGATAGTTCTAACAGCGATTTGGGAAGTGCCAGTGAAAGTGAATTCCATGGTTTTCAAGAGGTTGTGACCAAAAGCAGTGCCCAGAATAACATAATTAGTGATGAAAGCCCAGATGACCCTCAACCTTCCACCTCTGGTGCTGAGCCACTCATTCACAGTCACTTGTACCAGGATGAAATGGGAAACTATTTCCCCATCTACAGGACTCAGTCTGAGCAATGAAAGTGATAATGATAGTGATTTCCAAGTTATTGAAAGCAGCCTGAGTTGTGACAGTGAGGGGAAATATTCGCCAGTGAAATGGCAGTATGTACGATGCAGGATGCGTTCTGGTAGTATGCCATATGCCCTTCCAAGGCAAAGGAATAAATCTCGGAGTACATTCCTGTGGCCCTACACCACGACCTGAGAGTGAAGACGACGATATTGTTACAATGGGGGTGTGTAATGTGCGTGGGGCAGTAGGTGATGGTGGTAGTGATGTTGGCAGTGGCACGAGTCATGTGGCACCAGCAGCGGGCCATGCTACTACCCCCGCTGCTAACTCAGCACAACCACAATCACCCTCAACCACCCCCACACTCCCACAACATCCACAACCACAACCTGCACAACCACAACCACCTTTCAATATCCAGAACCCACCAGCAGACCGTATCTGGGATTGGCAGCAAGTTGCCAATTTTGTTCCCAATCTCCATGACTTTGATGAAACACAAAGTGGAATACGGCCATCGTGTACACTTGGGAACAATGCTACTGAAGTGGAATGCTTTCAGTTATTCTTTGATGAACCCCTGATGGAAAAATTACTGGGAATGCAACACATACTATGAGTATATCATGGCAAATACAATTCTTTCACCAAGGTCATGGCACAGCCACAGCACCGTGTCTTCCTTTGCAGATGACACCTGAATCTACATGACAGTGTCTTCCATTGCAGACACTGCAAGGCTCCAGGTGGACATCAACCAAATCTTTCAGTGGGCTGCAGAAAACAATATGGAAAGTTCAACGATGAGAAATTTCAATTACTCAAATATGGTAAACACGAGGAAATTAAATCTTCATCAGAGTACAAAACAAATTTGGCACAAAATAGAGCGAAACACCAACGTCAAGACCTGGGAGTGATCATGTCGGAGGATCTCACCTTCAAGGACCAATAACATTGTATCAATCGCATCTGCTAGAAAAATGACAGGATGGATAATGAGAACCTTCAAAACTAGGGAGGCCAAGCCCATGATGACACTCTTCAGGTCACTTGTTCTATCTAGGCTGGAATATTGCTGCACACTAACAGCACCTTTCAAGGCAGGTGAAATTGCTGACCTAGAAAAATGTACAGAGAACCTTCACGGCGCGCATAACGGAGATAAAACACCTCAATTACTGGGAGCGCTTGAGGTTCTAAACCTGTATTCCGGAACGCAGGCGGGAGAGATACATGATTATATACACCTGGAAAATCCTAGAGGGACTAGTACCGAACTTGCACACGAAAATCACTCACTACGAAAGCAAAAGACTTGGCAGACGATGCAACATCCCCCAATGAAAAGCAGGGGTGTCACTAGCACGTTAAGAGACCATACAATAAGTGTCAGGGGCCCGAGACTGTTAACTGCCTCCAGCATACATAAGGGGGATTACCAACAGACCCCTGGCAGTCTTCAAGCTGGCACTAGACAAGCACCTAAAGTCGGTTCCTGTCCAGCCGGGCTGTGGCTCGTACGTTGTTTGCGTGCAGCCAGCAGTAACAGCCTGGTTGATCAGGCTCTGATCCACCAGGAGGCCTGGTCACAGACCGGGCAGCGGGGGCATTGACCCCGGAAACTCTCTCCAGGTAAACTCCAGGTAAACACAGTGGAAGGACACAACTGTGGCAGAGATGTACCTGTTCTTTGCCACAATAATGCTTATGCCACATGTGTGTAAGCACACTGTCACCACATACTGGTCAACGGAATGCTGATTTCAATCCCAGGTTTTAATGATATTTTACCACTGAATGTTTTTTGATACTGTTACATATGCTACACTTCTCAGACGAAACCAGGCTTGACAGAAGCAACAGGTTATATAAGATCAGGAATGTGTTCATGTACCTAAAACAAGAGTGCTGTAGTATGTATTTTTATCCCTGCAAGAAGCTTGTTATTGATGAATCTTTGATTTTGTTCAAAGGCAGATTGTGTTCAAGCAGTATTTACCAAGCAAGAGGAAACACTTTGGTATAAAGTTATTTGTACTGTGTGACTGCAAAAGTGGTCTGGTTTTGGATATAATTGTGTACACTGGCAGTAATACATTGTGAGATACCAGGAAGTTACTAGGTATCTCTGGTGATGTGGTTAGAACAATGATGGAACCATATCTTGGTAAGGGGCATATATTATTATACTGATAACTGGTACACAAGCCCCATACTCAAGTGATTTCTTGCGAGTGAACATGACAGACATGTGTGGCACAGTGTGTGGTAATCGTAAGCATATGCCTAGGTTTGACGCTGGCACTCGCAAAGGTGAGGTGCAGGCCTTTGCTGCCAATGACATCATAGCATTTCGGTGGCATGACAAATGTGATGTCACATTGTTGACATCAGTTCACTGAAACGAAATGGCAGACAGTGGCAGGCAGAATAGAGACCAATGAAACCATTCTAAAACCTGCAGCTATCATGGACTACAACCTCAATATGCACTTGGTGGACAAATGTGACATGCAGATTGGGTTTGCTGATTGTGTATGCAAGAGTTATAAGTGGTACATAAAACTTTTTTTCCATCTTCTTGATATTTCCATGCTGAATGATTATAACATATACAAGTTGAAGACCAACAATAAACCAAAATATGGTGAATTTTCTTTGTCAGTCATCGGACAAAAAATATTCAAGTACCAAGGAGCAACACCTGCAATAGACCAGGGCCCACGAAATTACCAACACATGCCATCTCGTCTGAGGCCTGGTGATTACTACCCCATACAACTGCCTCCTACTGCTTTCAAGAAAAGTGCTCAGAAGAGGTGTTTTGTCTGTACCACAAAATGCCCACAAAATGCAGAGACTCATTTTGTGTGTGTATGTGTGAGGAGTGTGAAGTACACTCTGTGTATACCCATGTTTCAAAGAGTTCCACAAGCTGCAGCAGTTCTAGGAAGTGTTCAGTGACTGTACATATGTATATATATTATAGAACAATAGTAATAAACAATGTTTGTATTGTTGGTTTGTGTAAACAAGTTTTGTAAACAATATAATAATGATGTTTGTGCAGTTTTTGTTGTATACAATGAGTGTATATTTAAACAATGCACCTTACTTTGGTCTCACAGGCCACATAAGTTACTTAGAAAAGAAAATATTGGAAAATACAAGAAACCTTCAAATTGGAGTAAATAAAAGAATACCGGGTGAGCGGCATTCACCGCTGTTGCCATATGCTGCTCATTTTCTGCCAACTTTGTGCCTCTATATCTTGGTAAGTACTGATGGCAAAAAATTTTTTTTTTAGGCTTAAAAACACTCGGTAAAATAATCTTAACATTTTGGTAAGAATTTTTTTTTTTTTTTTTAATATTTTTCGACACAGAATGACGGTTTCAAAAATGGGCTTGCGACAGTCAAAGGGTTAACCAAAGGTGTAGGCAGAAAGAATGTGGGAAACTTTTACCCCCACAAGCGTGGGACATTGTCTCTGTTGTGGAAACAATCTAGCCTGGGAAGCGACGCACAAAGAATATAACATTGTGAACAGTCTTTATGGAAAAGAAGCCCATGTCTGGAGTGCCTTATAAGAAAACTAAAGACCACCAGGTGAAGTTCCCACTCATAAAAATTCAAAATGTGATAGACATTTGATCCTCCAAAATACAGCATCAAGTTGCTCAGGTAAATACAAAGATGATATGTTAACCTGCTTGCAAACAGATATTGTTAGCACAATGAAAAAGAGGGCAACAGTTGCCCAAGCTAGGGCATCACAGCAGAGCAAAAGCCATGCAATCATCCAATTGGAATGCCAAGGTCAGGTTCTGAAGGATGACCCTGTGGACAACCACTAGTGTATGGATATCTGTAAATTGCTTCTAATTTAACAGGAATGGGACATAATGAGAGACCTAAAATAACATAATTAGATAACATAAATTGAGGATAGCATCATAGCTCACAGAAGAGGCATCCATGATAAGGGAGGTCAAAGAAAGGGAAAACTGGGCCTTTTGAGGCACCTGTCCACATAGAGAACTAAGGCAGACAGCCAAGCAAGAGACAGAGCTACAACACAATAACTCTCTTTGATGGATTCCCTCGCATTCAAGTCCTAGGCTGAGAAGGAAAGTTATGGATCAAATGGAGGAGAGAGAGCCTGTCTAGAGAAACAAAGAGGCAGAGTGGCGAGATCAAACAACCACAGCAGCAGTGGAATAAGTAATGGCTTATCATGGTTAGCAAGAAAGAACACCATAATTCAATAACTAGAATTAAGCTGCAGATGAAGCCTCTAAAAGAATGAGGGTGATAATCTGGACATAACAATAGGGTAAGGTTTTCCTTGAGGAATAAATGGATCCCATCCCCCATCCTAAATAATGGAAAAGAGTGAGAATGGTGTCAATGGACTTCAATACAGACTAGCAGAGAGAAAGCCATCCACCAATGGGCAGTGAACAATCCCCATCCTGAGAAAGGGAAGCTCCAGAATGGCTCCATGAAATAAGCAAGCAAATTTATTTAGCTACACTTTACAACTGTCTTATATATATTAACGTGTAAATTATGTAGGATAACCTCACCTTCCCTCCCCCCAAAAAAAGAGGTTAGTGACTTACAGAATTTCCAATGGGGTCCTAGGTCACTGGAGAGGAGCCCCCACCATTATACTAGCAACAAAGGCCGCAGTTTATATGCACAGAAGAACGTAAACTTAAAATAAGATCTACTGGCATGCCAACCACTTGTTCAACAGTAGAGCTGCCATTGATAGATGTGGCCCTGAAAGAGGCCCTAGGCCCAGAGAACATGTCAGATGCAGGTAGCAGATGCTGGCAGCCCCTAGGGTTCAGTGATGCAGAAGCTTGCACCTTTAAGTACTATCAGGTCTCAAGTAGCACTGCCAACAACAGAGCATTAACAGACTATCTGAACTGAAGGAGTCATATCACTGAGAGGAAAACCAGAGCTCAATCTTTGGCTCAGAGGGAATAATTAGTGTGAATGAGATGTGACATGTTCCATGTGGTGCCCTAGGGCCTGACTACAAAGCCCTTACTAGTTTTACCATTTTAATATGCACACATATTAATTTTACAACCCTAAATAAATAAGGAAATCAAATAATGGCAGCCTTACTCTGAATGTATGTGTGCTATCTGCCATCACAAGCTGCTGCAATGGCTTCTGTGGCTGATGAAGCTGACCTTTTAGAGGATACTCCTGTAATTGAAAATAAAATTAGCACTGCGATTAAAACACCTCAATTACTGGGAATGCTTTAAGTTCCTAAATCTGTACTCTCTAGAACACAGGCATTAGAGATACACGATCATATACACTTGGAAAATCCTAGAGGGATTAGTACCAAACTTGCACTTGAAAATCACTCCCTACGAAAGCAGAAGACTCGGCACATGATGCAACATCCCCCCAATGAAAAGAAGGGGTGCCACTAGCACGATAAGAGACAGCAAAATAAGTGTCAGGGGCCCAAGACTGTTCAACTGCCTCCCAGCATACATAAGGGGAATTACCAATAGAACCCCTAGCTGTCTTCAAGCAGGCACTAGATAGGCACCTAAAGTCAACACCTGACCAGCCGGGCTGTGGTTCATACGTCAGGTTGCGTGCAGCCAACAGTAACAGCCTGGTTGATCAGGTCCTGATCCACCATGAGACCTGGTCACAGACTGGGCCGCAGGGGCAATGACCCTTGGAACCCTCTCCAGGTATACTCCAGGTATACTGGAAAATACAGTATGGTAGCTACCTTTACAAGATTGCATTCAAGCAAAAAGAAAATTTATCCAGGTGACGTGCTCAACCTATAGGGGTCATACAGGTTCAATTCAAGGAAGGAAAGGACAGCATCACTTTCTTAGATCAAGAGCCTTTCACATACATCAAGTCACTTTCCTAGTGTGGTCAGTGTATGAAACATTTTAAATAAAGGCATTGTGTCTATATATCACCAATTTACTGTATGTATGTTGGTTACTGCTTATCTTTCATGCAGGTTTCTCTTGCCATAAGTGTTACATGTGCATGCTATCACCCACCCAACTACCGGCCAAACATAACAGTGCATATCACTGGAGGAAAAGGAGGAAATGTGCAAGGTACACTAAACAGAAAGTTTTAGTATGTGTGCTTACAAAAGAATACACATTTAATATGTAGCTGATTTAAAACCCAAATGCATAATTAACCCTTAAACTGTCCAAACATAGATCTACGTTCACATGCGTAGTGCTCCAAAAGTAGATCTACGTTTTTTTACATTTTTCAAATACAGTGGACCCCCGCATAACGATTACCTCCAAATGCGACCAATTATGTAAGTGTATTTATGTAAGTGCATTTGTATGTTTATGTTTGGGGGTCTGAAATGGACTAATCTACTTCACAATATTCCTTATGGGAATAAATTCGGTCAGTACTGGCACTGAAATATTAGGAGTGAAAAATATCGTTAACCGGGGTCCATGTACAGTGGACCCCGTTAACGATATTTTTTCATTCCAGAAGTATGTTCAGGTGCCAGTACTGACGAATTTGGTCCCATAGGAATATTGTGAAATGATTATCCATTCAGACCCCCAAACATACACATGCAAATGCACTTACATAAATACACTTACATAACTGGTCGCATTGGGAGGTGATCGTTAAGCGGGGGTCCACTGTATAACAAAAAAAATGTAGATCAAAGTTTTTTTTACACGATTTCAAATGTAAAAAAAAAAAAGATGATCTACTTTTTTTACATACTTTCCAATGTTGAAGAAAATGTAGATCTATGTTTGGACATTTAAGGGTTAAGTTAAAAGTTACTGAAACAACTAAGGACATTGGAAAAAATTATTACTGGATGTTGACAAAAACAAGGTAATGGGACCGGATGAGATAGAAAACTAGGCTTTAAAAAAAAATGTGCAGAATTGAGATACCCCTATTGGATTTTTTTTTTTTTTGTGGGGGGGGGAGGCAGGGTGGGGGATTTCAGTACAATAGGGTAAACTGGAAGACAAATGGAAGACGGCACACATCGTGCTAATATTGAAGAAAGGTGACAAGGAAAAAACCCCTTTCAACTATAGGCTGATTTAATGATAATTGCTTTTAAAAATAGTGGAAAAAGCCAGTAGAATGGGCATAAAATACTGGGAAAAGGGAAATTTAGACAAAATGACTAGTAAACAATTCAGTTTTCAGTCTAAAAATTCCTTCTATCAAATTTATTAAGCCATTATGGAAAGTCACAGAAATTGTTCAAGAAGAAAAATGGCAGATTGAATTTATCTAAGATTTTAATAGGCTTTTGAATTTTTGACAGTCCCCATGAAAGATTAATTTGGAGACTTCAAAACATAGAAGGAATAAAAGGCAAAAATGTATTACAATCAACGGACTTTGTTTGAAAAGAATGATGATACACGATAAATTTTTATAAAAGTATAATTTCCAATTGATTCAGGATAGGTGATATTATTGACTACTTTACAGAAAGCTCCAGCTCCCTGGTTATGCAGAGCATTTGGGGCAGAATTAAATTAAATTTAAAACTACTCACAAAAATACTACTACTACTACTACTACTGGAATTTTTGCAAGAACAATTCGTGACAAGTTTTAGAAAACAATTCATTGTAACATTTGTATCAATTTCACAAATGTTAGTGAAATACAAATCTAATTTTCAATACAGTACTACTGCACAGGACATGCAATAATTTGAAGGAACAAAAAAATGCTTATCATGTTAGGCAAAAGATGGACTATAAAATATGACATAATCAAAATTTACTCAGTCTTATGTTATATTTAATTTTCAATTTCTATATTTTTAGGTAGTAGGCTGGTAGACAGCAGCCACCCGGGGAGGTTTACTACCACCCTCCCAGGTGACTGTGAAACAGAACCGTAACTTTTACATGATGGTGGGAAATTCCTGGTGTCTATTTTTTGTCACTTTAAACACGCTGGATAAAGGTATATCTTGCTACTTCTACTTACACTTAGGTCACACTACACAGGCATGTACATGCATATATATACATACACACACTAACGACATTGGAGGACAGGAGGGGGTCAGGGGGGGACATGATACGACATATAAAATACTGCGCAGAATAGACAAGGTGGACAAGACAGTATGTTCAGGGGATGGGACACAGAAACAAGAGGTCACAATTGGAAGTGAAGACTCAGATGAGTCAAAGGGATGTTGGGAAAGTATTTCTTCAGTCATAGAGTTGTCAGGCAGTGGAATAGCCTAGAAAGTGAAGTAGTGGAGGCGGGAACCATACTTTAGTTTTAAGACGAGGTTTGATAAAGCTCATGGAGCAGGGAGAGAGAGAGGACCCAGTAGACAACCAGTGAAGGGGCGGGTCCAGGAGCTAAGACTCGACCCCTGCCAAACACAAATGGGTGAGTACAAATAGGTGAGTACACATCTAGGGTTTTTTTCTTTTTCTTAATAGGTCTGTTCTTGTTTTTTTTTTCTCTATTGTCCATGGGAAAGTGGAAAAGAATCTTTCCCCCTTTAAGCCATGTGTGTGTATGAGGCAACTAAAATGCCGGGAGCAATGGGCTAGTAACCCCTTCTCCTGTACACATTTTTTTAAAAAAATGAAAAAAAAGAAAAACTTTATAAAACTGGGATGCTTAAATTTGTGCATGGTTTGTAGAACAGATAAAAAAGAGATGATTGCTGATGTTATGAATGAAAAAAAGTTGGATGCCCTGGCCCTAAGCGAAACAAGCTGAAAGGGGTAGGTGGTTTCTTTGGGGGGAGAAATAAATGGGATTAAGTCAGGAGAAATCTGAGAGAGTTAGAGGTAAGGAAGGGGTAGAATAATGTTGAAGGACCAGTTATGGAAGGAGAAGAGGGAATATAAATGTATAAATTCAAGGATTATGTGGTTTAAAAAAAGGGTCGGATGTGAAAAGTGGGTCAAAATAAGTCTGTATGCACTGGAGAAGAGAGTGTTGAGGAGGAAAGAGATTTTTTGGGGAGATGATAAGTGAATGTATGGAACCTTTGAACCAAGTGAGAGAGTAATTGTGGTAGGGGACCTAAATGCTAAAGTAGGAGAAACATTTAGAGAGGGTGTGGTAGGCAAGTTTGGGGGCGACGTGTAAATAAAATGGGAGCCCTTTGATTGAACTGTGTATAGAAAGGGTTTTATTTTATAGGTAATACATACATATTTAAAAAAAAAGGATAAGTAAGTATACAAGATATGACGTAGGGTGTAATGACAGTATAGTTTTTTGGGACTATGTATTGGTAGATAAAAGACTGCGGGAGTAGACTTCAGGATGTGACATGTTTATAGAGGGGCCACAGATATATCAGAACACTTTCTAGTTACAGTGAGGGTAAAACGTAGATGGGATACAAGGAAAAATAGAAGCAGCAATTAAGAGAGGGAAGGTGAATAAACTAAAAGAGGAGGCAGTTAGGGGAAGATATAACCAACTATTGGAGGTTTAGATGGGCTAGTGAGAGTATAGGCAAGGGGGTTGAAGTATTTTGGGGTAGGTTTAAGAATGTAGTGTTATTAGTATTCAGCAGAAGTTTGTGGTTACGGAAATGTAGGTGCAGGAGGGAAGAAGAGGACTAGTGGAATGATGAGTAAGAGAGAAGGGAGAAAAGTTAGCATATGAGAGGTGATGCAGGGAGGAAAGAGTATTTTGAGAGAAAAGAGAGGTTAAGAGATTTGGTGAAGCAATCTAAAAAGAGCAAATGAGAGAGTGGGTGAGATGCTATCAACAAATTTTGTTGAAAATAAGAAAAAGTTTTGGAGTGAGAATTAATAAGTTTAGGAAGCCTAGGAAACAAATGGATTTGACAGTTAAAAATAGGAGAGGAGAGTTATTAAATGGAGAGTTAGAGGTATCGGGAAGATGGAGGGAATATTTTGAGGAATTGTTAAATGTTGATGAAGATAGGGAACTGTGATTTCGTGTACAGGCCAAGGAGGAATAACACCTTGTAGGAGTGAGGAAGAGCCGTTGTGAGTTTTGGGGGAAGTTCGTTGGGCAGTGGGTAGAATGAACGGGGGTAAGGAAACTGGGGTTGATGGGATAAAGATAGGGTGGGGATATAGTTTTGGAGTGGTTGATGCTATTATTTAATAAATGTATGGAAGCTGGGAAGGTACCTACGGATGGGAAAAAGAGCATGCATAGTTCCTTTGTATAAAGGCAAAATGGATATAAGATGTAAAAAATTATAGGGGAATAAGTCTGTGAGTTATAGGTATTAGGTTGGTAGACAGCAACCACCCAGGGGGGTACTACCGTCTTAAGAACATTAGAACATAAGAAAGGAGGAACCACTGCAGCAGGCCTGTTGGCCCATACTAGGGAGGTCCTTTACAATTTATCCCACTAACAAACATTTGACCAGCCTTATTTTCAATGCCACCCAAGAAACAACTCCGATGTGCAAGTCCCCCTCAAATCCAACCCCCCCCACTCGTGTACTTTTCCCAACCCAAATTTTGAAATACCAAAGTCCTAGCCTCAATAACCCAACTAGGTTTGACTGTTCCACTCTTCAATACCCTATTTCCAAACCAATACTTTCCTATGTCCTTTCTAAATCTAAACTTATCTAATTTAAATCCATTAGCGGGTTCTCTCTTGGAGAGATATCCTCAAGACCTTGTTAATATCCCTTTATTAATACCTATCTTCCACTTATACACTTCGATCAGGTCTTCCCCTCATTCTTCGTCTAAAAAGCGAATGTAACTTAAGAGTCTTCAATCTTTCTTCATAAGGAAGATTTCTAAAGCTATATATTAATTTAGTCATCCCACGCTGAATGTTTTCTAACGAATTTATGTCAAGTGAGTGTAAAATGGAAACCCGTAATTGTTTTTCATGATGGTAGGATTGCTGGTGTCTTTTTTTTGTCTCATAAATATGCAAGATTTCAGGTACGTCCTCCCACTTCTACTTACACTTAGGGCACACTATACATACATGTACAGCATGTATGTACACACCCCTCTGGGTTTTCTTCTATTTCTTTCTAGTTCTTTTTATTTCCTCTTTCTCCATGGGGAAGTGGAACAGAAGTTGTAATGGTGTTGTAAGAGGTGACTAAAATGCCCGGGGCAAGGGGCTAGTAACCCCTTCTCTTGTACAAATTACTAAATTTAAAAAGAAAAACTTTCGTTTTTCTTTTTGGGCCACCCCGCCTTGGGTGGGATTTCAGCAGGTTTGTTGAAAAAAAAAAAAAAGCCCCGTTGAGTATACCTAGTAAAATGCATGGTTTGAGTTATTATTTAAAGAAGTAAGAGTAAGATGGAGATTGGTAGCAGATGAACAAGGAGGCTTTTGGAAAGGTAGGGGGTGTGTAGACCAAGTGTTTACAGTAAAACATATAGGTGAACAGTATTTAGATAAGGGTAAAGAGGTTTTTGTGGCATTTACGGATTTGGAAAAGGCGTAGACAGGGGGGATAGGGGGGCAATGTGGCAGATGTTGCAGGTGTATGGTATAGGAGGTAGGTTACTGAAAGCAGTGAAAAGTTTTTACAAGGATAGTGAAACTCAGGTTAGAGTATGTAGGAGAGAGGGAGATTATTTCCCAGTAAAGTAGGCCTTAGACAAGGATGTGTGATTTTCACTGTGGTTGTTCAATATATTTATTGTAGGGTTGTAAGAGAAGTGGAATGTGAGGATCTTGGCAAGAGGTGTGGGGTTAAAAGATAAAGAATCACACAAAGTGGGGGTTGTCACAGTTGCTCTTTGCTGATGACACTGTGCTTTTGGAAGATTCTGAAGAGAAGTTGCAGAGGTCGGTGGAATGAATTTGGTAGGGTATGTAAGAGAAGAAAATTAGAAGTGAATAGGAAAGAATAAGGCTATAAGGATAACAAAAGATTAGGTGACAAAAGATTCAATATCAGATTGGAGGGAGAGAGTATGGAGGAGGTGATTGTATTTTAGATATTTAGGATTTGGGCGTGTCAACGGATGGGTTATGAAAAATGAGGTGGGAAACCCTAGAATTGATGAGGGGAAAAGGGTGAGTGGTGCACTTCGGAGTCTGTGGAGACAAAGAACTTTGTCCATGGAAGCAAAGAGGGAAATGATTGAGGTATAGTTGTACCAAAACTCTTGTATGGGTGTGAAGCATGGGTGATGAATGCTGCTATGAGAAGGCTGGAGGCAGTGGAGATGTCATGTCTGAGGGCAATGTGTGGTGTGGGAATATAATGCACAGAATTCGTAGTCTGGAAATTAGGAGGTGTGGGATTACCAAAACTATTATCATAGGGCTGAGGAGGGGTTGTTGAGGTGTTCGGACCGTAGAGAGAAAGGAACAAAACAGAATAACTTCGAGTGTATAAATCTGTAGTGGAGGGAAGGCGGGGTAGGGGTCGGGCGTAGAAAGGGTTGGAGGAAGCGGGTAAAGGAGGTTTTGTGTGCGAGAGGCTTGGGGCTTCCAGCAAGCGTGCATGAGCATATTTGATAGGAATGAATGGAGACAAATGGTTTTTAATACTTGAGTTTCTGTTGGAGTGTGAGCAAAGTAACATTTATGAAGGGATTCAGGGAACCCGGGAGGCTGGGCTTGAGTCCTGGAGATGGGGAAAATACAGTGTCTACACTCTGAAGGAGGGGTGTTTAATGTTGCAGTTTTATAACTGTAGTGTAAAAACACCCCTCTGGGAAGACAGTGATGGAGTGAATGATGAAAGTTTTTCTTTTCAGGCCACCCTGCCCTTTGGGGGGAATCGGCCCGATGTGTTAATAAAAAAAATACGTGGACCCCCGCATAACGATTTTAATCCGTGCAAGAGGGGTAATTGTTATGCGAAATAATCGGTATGTGAATGAATTTTCCATAAGAAATAATGGGAAAAAAAATTAATCCGTGCAAGACACCCCAAAAATATGAAAAAAAAAATTTTACCACATGAAATGTTAATTTTAAAAACACACAAACTGAAAAAGGCATGCACACTTTCATGACACTTACTTTTTTGAAGATCTGGTGAAAGACTGATGGATGGGAGGAGGGGAGAGAGAGTGTTAGTGGGTTTTGAAGGGGAATCCCCTTCCATTAAGACTTGAGGTGTCAAGTCCTCTTCTGGGGGTTTCTTCCTTCTTCTTTTAAATCCACTAGGACCACTTAGAGTCACTGGGCTTCTTTCGCACAACATATCTCTCCATAGTGGCCCGTACCTCTCGTTCCTTTTGACTTCCCTAAATGTTTTCACAACCCTTGGGG
>NW_026510452.1:0-13314 GCF_026875155.1 Cherax quadricarinatus | reverse complement strand
CCCCCTAGCACCCTACATCAGTAAAAACGGCTACACCCACCGACCCTGGGACCCGCCAAGCAGTGACACCGTGACCCCACTAGGTCAATGACCCCGTAAACTAACTACACTTTAAAGGGGGGATACCTTTGATTTTTTTAAAGGTTTCGAGATTTTTATCTACTCTCTGAGCCGGCCAGGGGCCAGGCTCGTTGGTGCTTCCCTGGTAAAACCGGGTTGTGCCCCAAAAGGAGCAGTCAAACATCCATGGATTTTGCAAAAACCCCTTTGACCTTGACCCCAAAAACCTTTACCATTACGGAAACGTCCCGATCCCCCGGGGATTTGGGCCCCCGCGCCCGCACGTTAGCATTTCCCTAAACTTGATCCCTTAATTTTTAAAAATTAGGAACCCCTGCGGGAAGTTTCTACCTATTAATATGAGCTGGGTGAAGTATCTGCTATATCCCTTTTGATAGTTTCGGAGTCTTTCACCCCGGGCCCGGGCCCATGGTCCAGGCTCGTAGGTGCTACCCCTGGTCAATCAGGTAGCGAGTCGGACAAAACGTCGTAAAGGTTTGTCAACTTCTGTTTTTCCAGGGGTAACTGAATCTACCTACGTCCCCCCCCACCCTTTTTTTTTTTTTTTGCCAATGTAAAACAAATGAAAAATATGCGGGAAAACAGGATTTATGAAAGTTTAAAAAAAAAAGGGTTGAAAATGCTGCGCGAAAAAAACCGAAAAAGTTGTACAAAATGATATAAAAAATGAACCCCATAAGACGCTTTTTAAAGAAAAAATCACAAATAAAGGTAATACCAGGCAAAACCAAACCCTTTCAATCGACCCCAAAAAACAAACACAAACACACACACACACAGTAATATTTACTGGGAAATTAAAAAAACTTGTGCAGAAAAAAAAACACCACACACAAAACCCAAGACTAGAGAGAGAGTCTGCAAACCTCACCCCCCAAAAGGGTATAAATAAAAGAAAAGGAACTGACGCACGCAAAAACTGAAAAAAAGGGCAGTAACGTCCTCCCGGACGCCATGTATGGTGACGTGATGAATAACTCACTGCCACTAACAAAAAGCATCTATGAAGAGAAAATTTTTCCACGGGTAGAGCAGGCTTAAAACGATCCACCCGGGTGCTGCGAAAGGGTTAACGACCCACCCAGGGTAGCTGCGAGAGGCTTTTTTGACTCCCCCCAGGGTGTGCGGAGGTTTAACGACTCCCCCAGGGTGCTGCGAGAGGTTAAACGAGTATTCCCCCAGGGTACTGCGGGGCTTAAGACCCCACCCGGGTAGCGGAGGGCTTCGACCCCACCCAGGGTGCTGCGAGGCTTAACGACTCCACCCGGGTAGCTGCGAGAGGCCTTTCGCTCCCCCCGGGTAGGGGGAAGGGCTTAAGGGCTCCCCCCAGGGTAGTGGGGGAAAGGAAACGAGTGTTCCCCCGGGTAGTGCTTTTAAATTATTTATAAATTTATTGTTTGCAGTTATTTTTAACATTTTAAAGGCGGGCAGAAAGAGGCCTACGCACGAAAAAAACCCCCCCCACCCGAGGAAGTAAACAAAAGCCGAACAATAAAAAACCCCCAAAAAAAAAGAACACCCAAAAAAATAACGCGCCCCCCCAAAAGGCGACAATACCAAAGTCTACCGAACCCCCAGCCCAAGAAGACCACAAACGCTTACACCCCCAAGAAAGGTTTGTTTCCTTTTCTTGCTTTTCGGGGGAAAGGGGTGTTCCCCCCGGTGGCACACGAACAGGGTTAAAAACGAACTCGGCAGAAGAGGGGGGTAGGTAGGTAGGTGGTTGTTTTTTGTTTTGGGTGGGGGGGGGGGGGGTAGGTAGTGGGTGCGTTGTGGGGGGCGTGTCTTGAAACCCAAAAAGACCACATTGGGCCCCCAAGGCCCCGGGGTCCGCCCCCTGTGGCCCCCCCTCCCCAAATTTTTCCTGAGTTCAACATCACCCTTTACCCCCTAATTGTCGCAGCCTGGCACTAGAGCCCCTTTCTTTGTTCTTCGAAACCTAAAGATTGTGTGGTAGTGGAGGTGCGAAATAAGGGAATTACGCACCTTGAAGCGCCCCACAATCTTCACGCGCACCGACCTGTCGTGAGGAACCTCACCTTCACAGTAGCATGCCCCACCACCTTCTCACCTAATTTCCAATTTAATTTGTGTCTGATAAATTTCCCCTTTAGTTTCCCCCCCTTCTAGTCTGTTTTTTAAGGGCCCCCTTAAGTTTTTCTCGAAGATCTTTATTGTAGATTTTTCAACTTTGACTCGGAATTATGCCCTTCAATATTCTTACGCTAGACCACAAGATGGTAAAAGATGTCAACAAAAGGGAGGTTTTTCCCTTTTGTGCTAAGGTCCTACCTATTTTACGGAGCACCAGGCACCAAAAGGGTACTAGAGAGAATTGGGCATCGACGGAACTAAAACCCTTCAAATCTGGTTCCCGACCCAAAGCGGTGATCCCTCGTAGCCAATAACAGGGGATCTTTACTAGCAAAGGAACTTGAGCGCCTACCAATGGTTTTTGCGATGATGGTAGTGGTGGTGGGGGTGTTGGTTTTGGGTGGGGTAGTGTGGGGTGGTGGTGGTGTGAGGGTGTGGTGTGGCGTTTTCAACGAGGGTGTGCCCATTATAGACGAGGTGACTGTAAAACAGAGGGGCAAATCCAACGGGTTTAAAAACTTAATTGTAATGGGTCCCGACTTCTCCTCCCCCCCCCCCGACCCCCCTGCAAATGGGTGGAATCCTCAAGCCCCTGATGTCTTAAGGACGTGTGCGAATTTATGCAGAGCTTTCCGTAAACGTGCAGCAAGCCCGTTGGCTAACCTACAAAGCGTGCCGCGTGCCCCCAGAAACATAAAGTGAATACCCACACAGCCAGATTAACTTTTTAAACAATAAAAACGATTAAGATTTTGATGGGAGGAAAACTTTTCGCCGCGGGGGGGGCGGGGTCTTCAGTCTCTGTTAACGAATGATTTTTAAATGGCTATAATCCCAAAGGTTGAAAAGGCAATTGAAACAATTAGGTATCTTTTAAAAAGTTTCCCCACACAGCTTTTTCAGTCGAGAAAGTAGGTTAGAAAAAGCAGTAGGATGTGAGATTATATAACCAGTTCATCACATTTGAAGACGCAGACTTGAGGTGGTCAGTCCCTCAGCCTGGGAAGAGTTTTGTTCCATCTGTCTTAAGGGTGATGGATGATTAATCGTCTTAAAATTTTTCTGCTAACTCTTTGTACTCGACTGAAAAAACCCTTGTGTAGGAAAAAAGTTTGGGGAATTTTTATCCCTAACGTTGCACATGTTCTTATTTACCAACCTTCAGAAAACAATGAGGTTCGTGAAACATCATCGCACCAAAAATGAAAATCATTTTTACTTGAAGCCGATGAAACAACAATTGGAAACAATTTGTAAATTGTGGTTGTTCCACATGTCAAAGTTCCACATGCCCGAAGTTCCAATGTCAAATTTCCCATGTCGAAGTTCCACATGTCGAGTTCCCTGTCGGTTTTCCAATTTTCGAAGTTCCAAATGGAAGTTCCACTGTCAGGTTACATGTCGAATTCCCCCGTCGAAGAGCTTCAGTCTTAAATATACACGGAATGAAAAACGAATGGGATGGGGGTTTGATCGGGGTTTGGGCCCCCTTTTCCACTCTTTGTTTTTTTATCAACAGTTGTTTATAACAACTTAAGAGTTAAACCCTCCCCCGGGTGGGGTTAGAACCCCGATCAGTGTTCAGAAAATGAGACCGATACGTTAGCCCTGGGCCAACTAACCCCGTCGGTTGGAGGTTTGAGGACTGACGGGGTTCTAACCCACCATTGTATGGTCTTTTTGCAATCGTTTTTCATTAAATTTTGGTGGGCATGTAACTTAAAAGGGTTTTTACGAGTTGTTTATCTCTCATTTCGTATTTCCAAAACATTTTATACTGTAGTCGCTCACCCCTCTGTGACAGTCCCCCACAAACCCGAAACCCCAAAATGCGAAACATGCCAGGTCAACCAATGTGTTGGGGGATGTGGACCAGGGGCCCCAGCAATAACGGCTGTTGACTAGGCAAGCCTTGACATAAGGTAAATCAAGGATTTATCTCCATCCAAAAATTTTTTTTACGAAAAAAAAACTTCCCCCACGAACGTCAGCTGTCACGCAAGATCAAAATTGATAATCGTGAGGCGGTGTGTGGGGCCCAACCCCGTGGGTGGTCTGCCGCCTGTGGCACTATCAGTCTTAAGGATCCCACCACCAAGTTCCCGTCCTTTCCGTTTTGTAGGCGGAACGAGAAAAGATGTAAAAAAATTGGTAGCAGGGGCCCCCCCGAGCGGTTTTTTTGGGGTCCACCGTACCCATGGGATGGCACTCTTGTGTAATAAGGAGTGCCGGGTGTAGGGGGCCGCGCGACGAGCTTTATTCCCCCCCCCACTCCACACACAATGACCCACCGCAGCGCCCACCCCCCCCCCGCACCCCCCTATCCCTGCCCTCACCCCCCCTTCCCCCCCTCCCCCAATCAACTCCTCCCCCCCCCATCCACCAGGCTTCCGATTATCTGACAAACTTTTTTTGGGGCCCCAAACGTTTCAATTTAAGGAGAAGGGAAGGTCACCCCCTTGCCACTTTCATCGAGATATAAAAAATAAAAGGGGCCTTAAATTGTGATACTTGCTTGTGCTACACCAGGGGGCCATGATGTGTACCTCTTCCCTAGATGTTGCTACCGCGGGAGAACCCCTGCTAATGGCGTTTTTTTAAATCTCGAGCTAATATCCATCTTTTTAGTATTAAACGGGTGTGTTTGGGTTTTCCCGGGACCGTGTGAAGGTGGTGTGCCGGCCTACGGGAGATATGACGAAAAGGGAAAATATTTTCCCCCGCTGCTGCCTCCCCCCACGTGAAGGATCCATTCAATAATCGTATCGCATCTTAGTCGTGGGAGGTGAAAACCCCGGGGGGCCGTGGGAGGATGAAAACCCGGGGGATGTCTCTATGCCCCTTTAACACACGTGGTACCCCCCGTGAAGGCTTTAATACAACTCCCCCCACAGGGCACCCGAAGAATGCTTTCCGGGGGGTCAAAAGCCCCCACGCCCGGTCCCCCGCCCCCGCTCCTTTTGGTCAGGTTGATGAAAAACCCATGAATACCCCGGGGTTTTAAGAAAAAATTTTTATCCCCAAAGATGTCCGGATTGGGAAGACCCCTTGACAGCGAAGGTAGAAGGGGGTTTACATAGTTTCAAGAAAGGTTTGCTCGGGACCACGCAGCAAAGGGGGAAACCCAGTAGCAGCCCGAGAAAAGGGTGGGGCCAGGCCTGGGCTCAATCCCCGAAACCACAAAAGATGAATACAAAAAGGTAAAAATACCCTGTATTTTTGCCTTGATTTCCAAAAGTTCACCGCCCCCCGACACCCCTAACCCCCAAAGACAAGGGAACTGTCTCCCCGCCCTCGATCCCCTTAACTCAAGGGGGGCACCGCCCCCAGCCCTGCCCCGCCCCACCTCTTCTGAACTATGTTAAGAGCCTTCAATAAAAACGTGTCGCCCCTCCCCCGCGTCGCCCGACAGCATCGGCAGTCTGTCCCTCTTTTCTCCTTTACTTCAACCCCAAAAGTCCGTCCCCCCCTCTTTTTTCACCCCTTCCCAACTCCCCGGGAGCCTGTCCTCCCAATTCTCTCATTACCAGAATCCTGCCCCACATTTCCCCTATATTTGGGGTTCCTCTTCCTTCACATCTGTCCCTATAGGGGAGCCTCTCCTTTCTTTATCTCCCGTCACCAATCCTCAGTACACTGTCTCCTATCTCCCAGCTCGGGCGACAGATTTTCTTATCTCGTTTTTACCCCCCATCCGGTGTGATGGGATTTGACGGGGAAACATGCTTCTTTGTTCAAAGTGTAACCATACACAGTAGAGAAAATGCATCGTAATGTTCCCAAAAGAGGATCAGAGTAGCACCGGACCCCGGACTCACAGAACTCCTCAGTGATCCAAAAAAATTTAAAATGTCGGGTCAGACATGCCGATGTACCAAATTTAAAAAAAAAATAAAAAAGTATCCCGCCGATGTATCGACGACACACTCACGCCTAAAAAAAATTTTCCCATTTTAAAAAATTTAATTAGGGGGGGAAAAAGGTAAATTGTCAATTATTGTTGCGTGACGAGCGGGCCTCCTCGGGGGCTCAAGATTTTTTTTTATATATTGTGTCCCTACGCGTTCCCCCCCCACCACCACGTGACCCTAACATGCATGTTCAAGCCCGCGACCTTAACTTTACGTGCCAGTGTTTTGACAACCATTCCTTCAACCCAGGGGCCCTTTGAAACCTTTTCCCTTCAAACATGCCCTTGACGTGCGTACCCTTAAACCCAGTGCCCTTTGACGTGCGTTGTCTTAAACCGTTTGTTAATCGGTCGTGCTTTTTTTATCTTGTTTGCTCATTGATCTGTCTTTGTGAAGGTAAAGACCCCCCGGTTTTCCAGCCTCATGATCTTACCACCCGCTCTGGATACTGCTCTTTATTACAACAAATTTAAAAATTTTCCCGCCTAGCCCTTTCATGCGTCCTCCTTTCAACACCACTCCCTTTCTGGAATCTTTTCCCAAAAGTTTTTATATTTTTTGTTTTCTCCCCCAAATGCAAAATCGACCTTCCTTCACCCTTTAAAAGATAAAGCAATTTATTGTAACACTTCCGGGGGTCGTGCCCTCAGCGAAATAGATGCAAAATTTTTGGCATTTTATTGTCTATACGTTTCGTTTTTCCCGAAATTTGTAAGACGTTCGGCTCGACAAGCGGTTAAATTTTCCATTATTATGTCAATTAGTTGTTGGGACCTATCCCCCAAATTTTCCAAAATATACTATTTACGTATCTTTCCGCCCAAGTTCCCGGGAGTATACAGGACTTCGTCGCTCCCAGTAATTTTGGTTCTTGAGTTCTGAAAGGTGTTCCCGGGGGTCAACGCCCCGCGGCCCATCCGAAAGACCTCCGGTGGATCAGGGCTGATTAAACCCGGTGTTATGCGGCGCCGTAAAACCCAAAGTTGAACCACAGCCCGATGATAGATACCAAGTATAGTGCAACTCCTTTTGAGGCACCCAGAAGTTATGGTAATTCCCCCCATGCGGTGGGGGCTGTTGAACAGTCTTGGGTCCCGAACAGTGGAGATTCTCTGTACATTCTGTAGATTTGATAATTCGTCTAGATTAAACATTGGCGTTTAGTCATTTATACTACGTCTTCAGCGTCTCTCATCTTCCATAGAATCCTCACATATTCCTTCCTAGTTACTGTGTTTTTTTCCCCTGTTTTCTATCTTTTCTTGTGCATTCTTCCAGTACATGTTGAATACTGCGAAATGGTGAGGCAATTGTGGCGTTGGGTTTATTCATAAGGAAATATCCCCTGCAACGTGTGATTTATAATGTCAGCGTAGTTGCTGATCCCCCTTACATGTGTTGTATAGCGCATCCCACTCACTCTGCCGCATGCCGTGACGTCATACAGTCACTAGGCCTAGTAGGGGTCGTCTATATAAAACACATGGAGGGGTACTATGATTACTCAGCTAAGCTATACAAACACATGAAATGGGGGATCAGCAACTATACTGACAATAAGATGAGCGTTTAACAGAGTCGTCAAAACTATGGTGTACAAGAACACTTTTTAGAAGCGAGATACTCTTTGGCACTGTTAAAACTTTGATGAGTTCCGAGAGTATTCTACCCCCAGAGCCCAGCCAAAGACAACAGAAACCGGTGACTTTACCAATTTTTATTCTTGTATAGTGGTGGATGGTTTAGTGATGAAATGAAGTGAGGTGATGGTGTAGGGGACGTGATGGTGTGGTGAGGCTGGAGTGGGTGTCCTCCACACCACAACTGGCAAGCAGTGTCACCAAATAAGGTATAATTGCATAATAACCTCAGAAAAAACTAGTGGTGACCCGTGCTTCCACCACCGTGGTCGCTGGACAAGACGCAAGGCTATACCACAGCATCAGTGAAGGCCAAACCTCACACTCCTATACACAGATAACCCGTACATAGGAGAGAGAAGCTTATGACGACGTTTCGGTCCGACTTAGACCATTTAAAAGTCACACTAACATACGAGAGTGAGGGAGCCAGTATACACAGGAGAGAGGGACAGGGACGGGACAGAGAGAGGAAGAAAGAAGCAGAGAAGTAGTGGTAGAGGTAATGCTGGTAGTGGAAGTAGTAGAGGCTACTTCTTTACTCATTTTCAACAGTAATTTCAACTTATAGAGGGATGGGTAATACGTCCTTTCAGCATAAATACGTTTTTCAACTTATTATCTGCAGTTCCACTAGGCGTGCGTACTCCCGAAAACGTTCATCATTAATTACAAATGTTTAATAATAAGCCATGTGGGTTATTGAACACTTGTCAATGCTTAATAATAACCCACATGGAGACAGAAACTAGGAAGATTAATCTGTATACATGTATTTCGACCCCCTTCTGGTACCCTCTTCTGCTCTGCTGAAGAGGATCCCCATATAGGTAACAGAAAATTTAAAAGAAAAGGCTATACGAAAAATAAACTAACAAACAGCTTATATATTAATTTCGTTTGTCACTTTTATCTGTAAACCCCCCCGCTGGAGAGGGGTTTCAGGGGTCAACGCCCCCGTGGCCCGGTCCGTGATCAGGCCTGGCCTGGTAACTGACTTATGAAGAGCGCCAGCATCAGTTCACCTGTGTGCACACCTCTCAACCTTTGTATCAGTGTGCACACACTATTCTTACATATTTCCAATTGTGTACATATAGTTCATGGACGCACTCACCTGGGAGAGGAGAGAGAGAGAGAGAGAGAGAGAGAGAGAGGAGGGGAGAGAGGAGAGAGAGAGAGAGAGGAGAGAGAGAGATGGGGAGAGAGAGAGAGAGAGAGGAGAGAGAGGAGAGGAGAGGAGAGGAGGGAGAGGAGAGGAAAAGGGGGAGAGGAGGGGAGGAGAAGAGGAGAGAGGAGGAGAGGAGAGAGGAGAGGAGAGGAGAGAGGAAAAGGGAGAGAGGAGAGAGGAGAGAGGAGAGGGAGAGGAGAGAGGAGAGAGGGGGAGAGAGAGGGGAGAGGAGGAAAAGGAGAGAGGAGAGAGGGGAGAGAGAGAGAGAGAGAAAAGAGAGAAGAGAGGGGAGAGAGAGGAAAAGGGGAGGGGAGAGAGGAGGGGGAGAGGAGAGAGGAGAGAGGGGAGATGAGAGGGGGGAGAGGGAGAGAGAGGGGGAAGAGGAGAGAGGGGGAGAGGAGAGAGGAGAGAGGAGAGGGGGGAGAGAGGAGAGGAGAGAGGAGAGGGAGAGGGGGAGGAGAGAGGAGAGAGGAGAGGAGAGAGGAGAGAGAGGAGAGAGGAGAGGGAGAGAGGGAGAGGGGAGAGGGGGAAAAGAAGAGGGGAGAGAGAGAGAAGAGGAGAGAGAGAGGAGAGAGAGAGGAGCGAGAAAAGGGAGGGAGATAAAGAGAGAGAGAGCACAGCCCTCAATCCCACCAAACCCATCTCCACTCAAAGAATTCGGCTGGCACATGTTTTTAAAAGCAATCTCTCGGCTGGGACGTTTTATTGGTAAAAAATGGCTCATTACAAATGAATAATCATTATTTTCTTCTGAGGTTTCCGGTAAGATCCGAGAAAACTGTTAAGGAACGCGATACACAAGACAAGAAGATGAAGACGGAGGAGGAGGAGGCGGCGGCCACACACGACAGAGAATACTAGGAGTGAGTTTTAGTAATAATCCGGCACGAAACTGTGGTACGAGACTTCTGAGAGGTACGAAAACGGGAAAAAAATATAGCGTACTGCTAGCCATGTAAGACTGGTGTCCCGTACTTCGATTGGTAGCGCACTCAGCTCACACACACTGAGGTCCGTTGTTCGATCCCCGGTAGGGGTAGAAACATTAGGACGTGTTTACTTAAGATACGTGTTGTCCCTATTCACCTATCAGTAAAATAGGTACCTGGGTGTTAGTGGACTGGTATGGGTCGCATCCTGGGGACAAAACTGACTTAATTTACCCGAAATGCTCTACATAACAATGGGCTTTCTATATAGTAGTATGTCACTGATGTCAACTAGGCCTGTATACCTTGCACATGTACTTGTAGAAATAATAATAAATTATTACTGTTTATATTATAGAGCATTGTGAAGCTACGCAGTTTTTGCGTCACTGGGTGATTTAAAACATTATCGGGGTTTCAAGCTCATCTATTTTCACGAGGTCATCAAGACCCAAAGTAACCTGTTCACCACCGGTCAAAAACCTTTAATCCCCAAAATAGGGACTAAGTTCTCAGCACGATAATATATATATATATTAAAATATATATATATAATATATATATTTATATATAATTAAAATATTAATATATATATATATATATATATACACATATATATATATATATTTTCTTTCAACGTACCAGCCGTTATCCCACCGAGGCGGGGGGGCCCCCAAAAAAAAAAAAACTAAATTTTTCCCCTTATAAATTTGTAATATATCAGGAGAAGGGGTTACTAGCCCTTGCTCCGGTTTTTAGCCCTCTTCGACCGCTTGTTTAGAGGAAAAATTCTGTTCCATTCCCGTGGAGGTAAAGAGGAATAAAAAAGAACAAAAATTAAAAAGAAAATAGAAAAACCCCGAGGGGTGTGTTATATTTTGCTTTACACGTAGTTAGTGTGACCTATAAGTAGAAGTGAAGACGTTTGTAATCTTGCTATTTATGAGACAGAAAAAAGCAAGAATCTACGGCTTTCGTTTTACACTCACTTGGCGGGCGGTAAAACCCCCCCGGGCGGTTGCTGTTCCAACCTTCCCTACCTACTTTTAATTTTATAATATATTTATATATATTATTTTATATATATATTTTATTTTTATATATATATTATATATATATTTATTATAATATATATACCACACCACACCACACACACAACACACCACACACACAACACCAACACACCAAGGGGAGTGCGAAACTGAGGAAGTTTTGCCTGAAACAAGGGAGTTTGGGGACTAAACCCCATGTCAAAAAAAAGAAAGACAAAGAAAAGAAAGGTGCAGACGAAAACCTTTTTCGTGACGTTTTGTCTTCGCTCTTTTTTGAGTTACCAGAGGAAACGTTGTCACAGCAAAAGTTTTCTGCACTTTTATCTTTTCCCCCGTTTCCTAGTTAATTTCGTTCCCCTCCCTAAGCTTTGCCCCGTTTACCCTTTTTCTTCCCCCTCTGCTCACATAGTTTTCTCTCAAATCTATCCCCCCAATACCTGAGGGAGCTATTCTACCAAAATAATTTTCCAAAAGGTGTGGGGCTGAATTCTCCCGATGTAAACAAGTAAAAATGAAGCAGGAACATTAAAATCAATGTTAATAGTAACGAGGGGTGTAAATACCTAGGTTAAACCCACCCCCCAAAAAAAAGAAGCAGTGCCCCAATGCCGTGGCTTTTGTGATCACTAGGTGTGGTTGCAGGGGTCGTTCACAGCCTGGCACGCTTAAAAAAAATATTTCATGTAAATACTTTTCCTGTAATGCGAAAGGAAAAAATTTTTGTATTTTTTTATTTGTATTTCCCGTAAAACAAGGTTTTTGACAAACAATTATGAAGTATTATGCACCCCGTAATCGTTTGAAGCCCAAATTCATACCTCGTAAA
The DNA here is from genome assembly GCF_026875155.1 of Cherax quadricarinatus. Taxonomy (NCBI): domain Eukaryota; kingdom Metazoa; phylum Arthropoda; class Malacostraca; order Decapoda; family Parastacidae; genus Cherax; species Cherax quadricarinatus. Next base: position 1,610 of record NW_026510452.1, on the reverse strand, counting down.
CGTTACTGAAGCCCATTACATACCTCGTAATCGTTACTGAAGCCTCATTACATACCTCGTAATCGTTACTGAAGCCTCATTACATACCTCGTAATCGTTACTGAAGCCTCATTACATACCTCGTAATCGTTACTGAAGCCTCATTACATACCTCGTAATCGTTACTGAAGCCTCATTACATACCTCGTAATCGTTACTGAAGCCTCCTTACATACCTCGTAATCTTTACCGAAGCCTCCTTACATACCTCGTAATCTTTACCGAAGCTTCATTATATACTATGTACTCTTAACTGAAGCACTCAGGATGGGTTTGTATACGTGATATCCGATTAAATATTTTAGTTAACTTCACTGAGGAACAATTGCACAATTTCAGACGACTGCAATTCTCTTAACAATACAAATCTTTATTTCAAAATTACTGTTACCTGGAGGTTATTCCGGGGATCAACGCCCCCGCGGCCCGGTCCATGACCAGGTCTCCCGATGGATCAGGGCCTGATCAACTAGGCTGCTACTGCTGGCCGCACGCAGTCCAACGTACGAGCCACAGCCCGGCTGATCCGGCACTGACTTTAGGTATCTGTCCAGCTCTCTCTTGAAGGCAGCCAGGGGCTTATTGGCAATTCCCCTAATGCTTGATGGGAGGCTGTTGAACAGTCTTGGGCCCCGGACACTTATGGTGTTTTCCCTTAGTGTACCAATGGCGCCCCTACTTTTTATTGGGGGCATTTTGCATCGCCTGCCCAGTCTTTTACTTTCGTAGGGAGTGATTTCTGTGTGCAGATTTGGGACCATTCCTTCCAAGATTTTCCAAGTGTAGATTATGATATATCTCTCCCTCCTGCGTTCCAACGAGTACTTCCAAGCGTTCCCAGTAGTTACGGTGCTTGACAGAACTTATAAGTGCAGTAAAGGATCTCTGTACACTCTCTAGATATGCGATTTCACCTGCTTTGAATGGAGATGTTAATGTACAGCAGTATTCCAGCCTAGAGAGAACAAGTGATTTGAAAAGGGTCATCATTGGCTTGGCATCTCTCGTTTTGAAAGTTCTCATTATCCATCCTATCATTTTCTTTGCACGTGCGATCGTGGCACTGTTGTGATCCTTGAAAGTGAGATCCTCAGACATTACTACTCCCAGGTCCTTACCTTATTTTTCCGCTCTATTGGGATGGCCGGAGTCGTAGTTTTACTCTTTTTCTAGTTATTATCTCCCCCAGTTTTCCATAACGGAGGAGCTGGAATTTGTCCTCATTGAACATCATATTGTTACCCTTTGCCCACTGGAAAAACTTTGTTTATATCTTCTTGGAGGTTAACCGCGTCTTAGCAGATGGCAGCCTCATGCAGATCCTAGTATCATCCGCAAAGGATGTTACGGTGCTGTGGTGTATATCTCTATGTCTGATATGAGGATAAGGAATAAGATGGGGGCGAGTACTGTTTCCTTGTGGAAAAGAGCTCTTCACTATGGCAGCCTCCGCTTTAACTCTTGTTGACCATACTCTTGGTTCGATTTGTTAGGAAGTTTTAAAATCCCTCTCCCACTTTCCCCGTTATTTTTAGAGTATTTTATGGGCTATTTCGCCATGATCGCATTTG
>NW_026510451.1:0-14919 GCF_026875155.1 Cherax quadricarinatus | reverse complement strand
CGGGATACGATCACGGCAGACAAACTACCGGGATCTGTAAGCATGAGCATTGTATCATCAACATAGCCAACAATATGGATGGGCCTACCGCACTGCCCATTACATGGATGCTGCACACCAGCTGCCAGTGCCCTATACAATGGTCCCTGATAAGTAGCAAATAAAATTTGCGATAACGGGCACCCCTGTCGAATCCCATGATGTAAGGATACAGTCGTACCTAATTTCCCATTCACCTGGATGCGTAAACTCGTGTCAGTATACAAATAACATAACCCACTTAATAATCATTCGTGCAAAACCCAGCTGCTCCATTATGATTTTCAACACTATTTTCAACACTGATCAACGTTATCAAACGCAGCCTTCCAATCTAACGCCAAAATCCCTCCCCCAATACCCATTTCACTTTGGTGGTCGCGAACAAAATCACCAAGTACCTTTTGGCTTAAATACAGTGATCGTCTCGGAATACCAGCCTGACCTGGATGTAAAACCTTCTCTATGATGGGTTTAAGGCGATTGCACAAAATTTTTGCATATAATTTATAATCAGTGTTTAACAGGGTAATCGCCCTGTAATCATGTATATCAGTACATTCGGTTTTTTTTCAGAACAAGAACCACAATACCTTCTCACTGAGACCTACTTAAACAACCCCGAATTTTCATACTATTTAATAGCCTAACAAGAAACTCACTTAACTCGCCCCAGAATTCTAAATAAAATTCACATGGCAACCCGTCTGACCCCGGTGATTTTCCTTTTTTCATGTCCTGCAAAGCTGTCCGTATTTCATCAGCACTAACAGGCCCCATAGCATGTTCATCCTCTATTAATTTATTAGTCACCCACGACTGGACGACATCCATGGCTACAGTACAATCTCGACTACCACTAAATGTATCACGGTAAACTATGTCAGCATAAAGACTTATACGATCGGTATCTATTATCGTCATACCCGATGGGAAGGACTCAACCCCATCCCGCACCGTAAAACCCATTATATTGAACGCCCGAGGATGCTGATTTTGTTCACGAAGAACATACACAGATGGTCGGTCTCCCCAAAGGACTTCATCAATTCCCGCCGCAATTCCCGTCCCCTGAAATAACTGATTTTGTAATTCCGATATTTCCGCTTGTAGGGCAGCGATGGTGGTTACCGGATATTCTGCACGTGGCTCGTAACACACAACTAATTGATGCCGTAAGTAATTTAACTTCCCAAAACGTAATTGTATCGCCTTTTTTCCATTGCCTGAAAAAAGGTTTTAAATACGGGGTTTTACCCTTACATCCCCCAACTCTAAAATATTTTTGACCCCCATCCCATTATTCCATATTGAGACCCCATCCGCAAAAATAAATATAATTTCATCTCGTTTAAAAAAACTAGCTTTTAATTCCAAAAAAAAGGAACGACTTGTGGAAAAACCAGCCCAGGAGATGTCCTACCCAGTGTCATAAAATGCATCACTGTCTGGACATGTATGTCAATAGTGCGTACATAGTGTATCAAGTCGAGCCGCATAACCCGTAGACAAAAGTTTAAAAATCCCCCCCACCAACTCATCACTCCCACGTCGCGCAGCAAACCCCCTTGCAAAATACAAAAAAAAAGTTAAAAATTAAACAGCCCCCCTGCGGTTCCCGTCCGCGTCGTATAACACAATTCGAGTCACCTCCCAACTTACCGGGGTAGCAAACCAGAAGTGATACCAAGCGTCTCCTAAAAAAACTGATTTTTCGTCCCCATCCCTCGCCGCAGGTCCAAAAAACGTAATGAATCGACTCTCATCGTCCCCCACCCCCCGAAAAGCCCACAAGCGACATTTGACCCAATTTCCCAATGTGTAGCCGAAAAGGGGTGTTCTCTGATTAACACTGCCCCCACCACCCTTTTCCCCCGGACTTTTTACTCCTACACAACTAACCTCGTATTTCAATTCACCCACTCCCGATAATGGCTTTTGCAGAAACCAAAAAATCGGGTTAAAATGACATAAACAGATCAAATCATTTTTTCCCGTGAGTCGCCCCTAACCCTTGCATTTTTAGTTAAAAATGGGAATGTTGCTGGCTTTTTTTCCCACAATTCACTCGAATACTTTAGCATTGAGCGACATCCCGTCTGTGCACAAACATCGCCAAGGGGAGGCTCCCCACCCTGGCAATGTCTTCAAAGCCATTAGCCGCAATCGTCCCAAAGATTTTTCCAGGTCTTTTGTCCGGTATCAGTTCATCATCATATTTGAACCCCCTGCCGCCACTTATGGGGCTCCCGTCGACAAGGGTGCAGGGGGGGGTGCAGTCAGTGTGCAGGGAAACTTCCACCTAAAAATTTAATCACAGTGGGCCCTTTGGGAGTAGCAATCGTTGACAGGGGCTCCCAATGTTTTTAATCGGCCCACCACTGGGGGGATGTGGCGCTGGACACTCCCACCGCACCTCAATTCCGGAAAGTACGGGAGGTCTAGCTCTACCCACGGAGGAAAAAATTTAGTTGTGTCACTGTACCTGTCTTCAGTAACACTCGTCTCCTACGGGGAAAATTTTACACACGGTAAATAGGTGTAGTGACAGGTAATCGGGGGAAGGCGTTGAGGTGTTGGTGTGGCGGACGCCCTCACCTCCCACGGACGGGGGGGTGTGTAGGAGCATCTACGCCCACACATGCCACCCTGTTGATGGGAACCCCAAGATCACACTGATACGCCAAGTGTCCATACGCATCACATGACTGACACGTCTTCCTTTGCCCCTGGTAATACACATATACCTGAGTACGGTAGACATCGAGGAAAACAAAAGATGGATGGCCATTTTGATGGACATTTTACTGAAAACGACCCGTCAGGTTTACCTTCAAATGGGCCATGGCTCCATACACCTGCATAAGTCTTGGTGAATCATCCCAAATTTGGTGAAAAACCTTACCGATTGCATGCTCATCAGCTTCCGAAAGGGACGTTTCGAATCTTGAACCCATGTGTAAGTGTGGGACACATCCCAAAGACACACTGCCACAGTTGAGTTCACCTGACAACGTAGATCTTGATAACGTTGAACAACATCCTCATACACTGTAGTAATCGTAAACTTGATGAAAACCCGGGAAGCACCATTTACTGAAACACCATAGATGTCATCGTTAGAGATCTTATATATGTCTTGCAGGATTTGGAGTAGGAGGACATCAACATTATGATCCAACAAAGATCCCTGCAAAATCTCCACATATACAGTGTTAACTCGTCGGAGGCTTCCCTCCATCTTCTGGGGTAATGTTAATTTTCGCCACCAGAGGGCGAGGCGCAGAGCACACAACCACTCAACTCGGTACCTGTGAGGCAACTGAGTAGCGTCTGCGCAAAGGTCTACTCGGCCTGAAAGCGAAGAGGACAATGGAACACAATCATAAATTAGGAAGAGAGTTGCGAATAGATGGGTATGATATGTATGTGGAGAATGCTATACGATTGAAAGGTGGCGTTGCCAACATGATCAGGGAGACTTGTAGACAGCCTGTACTGTCTGCACAGACAGCTCATGCTGTCTGCCAGCTTAGTTCATATTTCGCGCCATGCTGGTGCTGCCACCTATAGGCATTGCCACTTCAGCCTGCCTGCCCTTGCCTCACTCTCACTCACACAGTGGCCTAGCAGGAAGACACAAGGCCTACTAGTAGCTCTCTCTCGTGTGATGGCCCTGCCCGGGCCATGGGCACAACACACAAGCCTGTGTGCCCACCACGACATTTACAAATAAACTAAGAAGCCTCCAAAGATGTATCGTTTCACACCCGCTTTCAGTTCACCAAATAAACTCGTTATAAATGGTGGAAAGCGGTGGTCACAGCAGTTGTTTGCCCAGAGAGAGGAAGGATGAGGTATGAAGTCATCTTCACTTCATCATCCCATGCAAGAAGCATCCGTCTCTCAATGAGTTATCCTGATGTCGTGTCTGCACGTTTCAGCATCCAGACACAGGTACAAGCAGGATCCAGCCGAAATTTGCCGAATTTCTTCGAGAATTGTGACCCCACACTACAGCGTCCCACGCTGTTTCTCAAGCCACATGTTCAGCGTCACTTGTATGTTGCTGTTGTTGTTCAGCTCAGCACAGCTGATTCAGCAAGCAAGAGGTGAGTTTTGTGGTGATTTCTGCATCCAGTGTGTTTCCCTGTGTTTGTGGGTGGGAGGAGGAGGACTGGCCAGATGCTCCTTCGCCATACACTCACTCACGCTCCTTGCCACCACACTACCATACACTCACCACTACTCACTCCCTCTGCTGTGTTTTCTGCTGTTTTTCATGTGATTCATTGCCAGAGCTGTGTATCTGAGTGCCCGAGGCCACTCGAAGTTACGTGGATCAGCATGCCACGTAGATCACGACACCACGTGGATCACGACGCCACGTGGGTGTGGACGATGTCACGTGGATCTACAAACCACGTGAGTTACCGAGCCAGATGTCTCAGGCCTCATGCTGTGGTCTGCTGCCTGCATCACATTGACGTCACCTCACAATGTCTGCCTGACGTCACCTCGAGATCATTGCTGATGTCACAGTGCTGCTGACATCATCATGCCTGACATCACATGATGTCACCATCGAGTGTTCAGTAATTATTAAAATATTGTCGAGAAGACTAAGAGAAGATATATGTCGTGTGTTAATTCCTCTCAGTCAGTGTTCTCACATGTTGTGTAACGCATGTACAGCGGTGTGTTTAAAGTTTCCGTGTGTCCAGTGAGGTCTGAGCCAGACCTGACTAGCACCACTGTGCTAAGCCACCCATGTGACCAGTGTTTGACAGCTGATTACTCAGCCCTGAGCATATGAGCCCCCTTGTACAGAAAGCTTTTATGCTCGTCACTCATGATGTTCTGCAGAATCATACCTGCTATGATTCCCATCGAGATTTGTTTCACTTCACCTCCAGACCGTCAGAGTGCAGTTATATGTAGAGAAACAAGTCTGGGGACGCTTAGACTAACCTCTGCTATAACTCCAACTACCGAATGACACTCGTCAAGCCGCAGTTAGCCCTGTCGGCAGGCGCTGTGTCAGCCTCGTGTCACAAGCTTCAGTGAGCAGCCTCCACAAAGATGATGTCACTTTGACTGCTAGCTCGCTCACTGCAGTCTGGTGTATGATGTTATGACTCCCAGATGTTTTTGCCCAGTCGTCTCTGCCATGACTCGCTCCACAACTCGCTCCATGCTCGCCGGCAGTGACAGCCCACTGACAGTACCAGTCGAGAAAATGTCCTCCTGAGTCGCTTGCCAGAAGTCCTGCCCAGTTGCCGAGTTTTGTCGAAGCCTCACTCGAGGGCACCAGCATATCGTGCCCCAGGTTGAGTGAAAAACCCGCAGCGACTCCTACGATGACTGCTTCACTGTTTTCAGAGGAGATTGCAACCTGTTACGTCACAGCTCAGCCGCAGCAATGTCTCCTGTGTTGCAGTATGTCCAGATGCAGGAAGGGGTGCAGTGATGCCCTTCGACGCTCACTGCTTATGACCACAATGTTTAGCACACCCCACATGTTTTTTTTCTTCCCTCCCTGTAGGAAGTTTTTTTTCCATGTCCATATGTATATATATGTTTTTATTTTGTGTTCTGTGCCCTGTTCCTACGAGAGAGAGACCGAGTTTCTTTTACTACCAGTATTGTCGTGTTGGGACGATGCGCGGTAGGTGGCCGAGTGTATGTAAAACAGCCTGTACTGTCTGCACAGACAGCCCATGCTGTCTGCCAGTTTAGTTCATATTTCACGCCATGCTGGTGCTGCCACCTATAGATGTTGCCACTTCAGCCTGCCTGCCCTTGCCTCACTCTCACTCACACAGCAGCCTAGCAGGAAGACACAAGGCCTACTAGTAGCTCTCATGGGATGGCCCTGCCCGGGCCATGGGCACAACACGCAAGCCTGTGTAACCACCACGACATTTACAAATAAACTAAGAAGCCTCCGAAGATGTATCATTTACTCCCCGCTACCAGAATACCAAATAATCCCGTTATAGACTAGCCCGTTTGTTGTGAGGCATTGCGAGGGTGGGGAGGGGAGGGTAATAAGGGTGGAAGGTCTATGGGGCATGGTGAAGGCAGTATAGAGCGTCCACGCCTGAACTTCTTTATTTTTCATTCAATTTCTTTCATTTTTTTTTTTGTACATAAAGAAGCACCTTTCAATAGTAATTTGACCAAGTTTCAATAAGATAGCTCAAAAAACAACTGAGAAAAAAATTATTTACTAATAATCATACATATTAAACTGTGTTTTTTCGTAAGGGGACTTGGGAACTGTTTTGACTTTTTACGCATAAAAACAATGCTAAATGTTATTTCTGAGATTATCCGACCCTGTAATTTACCCTTTTTTCATTTTAAAAAAATAAAGTTTGTATGGTTTTGACATTCAGCCAAATTCTGACTTTTGTCCTTGCAAAATCAAAAAACAAATTATGATATCTCATTTTCTACTCACCAGCTTTAAAACAATCTTCCTTTTGTTTCTGTAAATTTTTATTGCGTTCCTGTTTTTAACGAAAATACAGTCATTTTTTGTGAATAACTTACTTCCGAGATAATCGCAAACCCCGGACCCCCGTTTTTTTTTTTTCGAGAAAAGCTTTTTTTTCTCAGTCTTCTAGTGCATTAGGGTGTTATCATGTTCCCATGTCCATTTTTTTAATTAAGCCCCCAGGAGGTGAAAAAAGGGAGAATGGGAAGTCATCCCTACGGGGGAATTTCTTTTTCCCCCGTGGGAACGCTCTAGGAATATGCATATATTATTCATTCTGGAGTATTTTCCATTTTTTTTGTTATTTTATTTTTTACTATGTCTATTTGATCAATTGTGATTGATAAATAAGCGTAGAAATATAATCGTTTTATTGAAAACATATTCCCCCGGCCCTCCCGAGACTGGAATTTTCCATGGTTTGCAAAATGTTGCCAGGGGGTTCCTGATTTGGGTGGAATCTATGTATAAATCCCACCCACGTATTTGTGCCAAATCGTCAAAAATTTTTCTTAGAAAGAAGAATACAATAAATACACAAAAAAAAAGGAAAAAAAAAATTAAAATTGACTCAGGCGGCACACCCACAGCGGGGGTGACGTCACCTTTTGGGGTTTTAAATGACCATAAAATTTCCCGCAGGAAGTCGTAGAATATGATTTTTGTCCATTTTCTTGCCCGAGAGTTTTAAACTATTTTTCTATAAAATTTTCAATGTGAATTTTTTTGACAAAATTTATCGTTCGCGCTGAGCCAGGGTCGGTTTCCCCCCCGAAGGAAGCCTTCGTGTGCGGGGGTTTTGGCCGACAGAGAAGATGGCTTTTAAAAACTACCTTTGTGAAAGGGGGTATTAATTTACTATTTGGGAGTCATCCCTGAAAATGGCCTTTGGAGGGGTTGGGAAATTTTTATCCCGGGGTAGGGAATTTGAACCCCGGGGAAGTGGACACTTTTTTGGGGGGGTTGGGGATTTATTGACTGGGGCGGGATTGATGGACGTGGTGGGGGTGGGGGGGGTTGAGGATGACATACTTTTTACATCGTTTGCGGGGGGACTTGTAGAGTGTATGTACGCGTACCTCACACTTTAAAGCGGCCTATCGTGGATGTGGTGTTTTCCCATCTGTAAACCCGCATTGTAATCCCTTTTAGGAACAAATTTTTAAATTGAATTTAAATTTGAATTAGAGGGGTTTGTGGATGTGGGTGGGAGGGGTTACTAGGGGTCGTAGTTTTTGGAAAATTTAATGTTAAATTTTTGAAAGGGGGTGAGAGTTGCCAATCTTTTCGACTTTGTGGGAGGGTTTGTGGGCGGAGGCACCTGGGAATGGTGACTTGGTTCGGTGTTGGGATATGGTGGCTTAGACACGTATCCGGGATTTTTATATTCGGCGAGAGTGGGAAAATAATCAAATCCTGTACGGGCTTCAAGGGTATTTGGAAGGACAATTACATGATTGTTATGTGGGTGATGGTGCACGATACCCTGTAGAGGAATTGTTTTGATGGTGCTCGGGTGGTGGGAGGTTTGGAGGAGGTTCTCTACAGGGATCGACCTTTGGCGTGTGTGTTGAGGGAACAGAGGCAGCGGAGAGCAGCTACGGAAATGATAGGGTTAACAGTGCATGCAGGGAGTGAAGCTATCACGAGGGATAAGTGTTGTTGACGACAGAGGGCATGAGTGGGTAGGGCTCAGACCAAAGCCCATGCTTCCCCTACTGTCCATCCTTTGATTTTCCCTGACTTTAAGCCTTTAGACATATCGAAGGATCCTTTGTCATTTCCAACGTAATTGCCCTTTCTTCAAGATTGCCCATAATGCCGCTAAACAAAAAATCAAGTTATCCAAAGGAAAAACTTTTCATATAAATTTGAATATATAAAAGATATCTTGTACAAGTCATATTTGTAGTGATACTGGTCCTGTGGGGAGCAGCAGCAGGATAATACTGCACCACCTCTTGGGGCCCTTAACAACAACAACAGTTTGGTGTGTGTCATGGGCACCAACACATGGTGTGTGATTCTCTCCTCCTCTATTTATATACATTAGTCATGCAGATTACATGGTGAGTTTAAATATGTGGCCTGTAGTTATAACTTTTTCTCTTGACATATGCAAGACATCACCATCCCTGTAGAAGCCATTATTAGATGTACTAGTCATTATATTTTGTTGTTGCAGAAGTACTATGAAGATTCTATGTTCAATAAAGCCTAGAGATAAGGCCTGTGTTTCTATCACAACAATTTATTGAACATAGAATCCTGGGCTACCTGGTGGTGATCCTGCGCTAGACTACATCACAACATGGAGCGTTTACTGAAACCTGAGAGGCTAGACTGTGACCCCCAGCCTATCAACGGCCTGCTCAGGAATGGAAGCACTGGTTTAAGACTTTCGAAAACTTCTTGGGAGCCCTTCCTAAAGAAGATCTAGATAAACTAAGTCTGCTCATCAATTTTGTGTCACCTAAGATATATGAGGCTATTTCTGAGTGTAATACCTACGAAGATGCTATCAAAACCCTCAAGTCTTAGTATATTAAACCTACAAATGAAATCTTTGCATGCTATCGCATTGCAACTCGCCGCCAGCAGATTGATGAATCCTTAGAGGAATACTTTCAAGCACTGAAAATTTTAGGTAAGGACTGTCACTTCCAAGCAGTGACAGCTGCTCAGTATTGTGAAGAGTCCATCAGGGATGCTTTTAATTCAGTGGCCTGCAATCCCCAATAATAAGGCAGCGTTTATTGGAGAATAAAATCTCCGACTTAGCCGCTGCCTTTGACCAGGCAAGAGCTCTAGATTCAGCCCAGAAGAATTCTGAAGTATACAGTACCACTCAGCCTTCTCGAGAGGTAAGTGCTGCAATTCCTGACCAAGACTCTTGCAATGAAGTTACTGTGGAACCTGCCTCAGTGACAGCAGCAGCAGGTACGGTGTGTTTCTTTTGTGGTTTTTCAAGACATCCACGTCCAGAGTGTCCTGCTCGTGAAGCAATGTGCCATAAATGCCACAAGAAAGGTCACTTTGCAAAAGTATGTCGTGCTAATGCATCAACAAGAGCTAGTGCCTCCACACATTCCAGTGATCATGCGACTCTAGCAACAGTGACTTCTGCGGCTACTCCAAATTCACTGTCAAAGGCAGTTGTGAAAGTATTCATCAAAGGAACAGAAGTAGATGGTCTTATTGATAGTGGCAGCTCAGGAGTTTCATCAACCTTGACTTAGTTAAACCCCCACTCCTTGACTGTACATCACTCATCAGGTACTGTTTCCATGGCATCAACATCTCTCTCTATTCAGACCTTAGGGTTTTGTAAGGTAAATCTAGAGTTAATGGAAAGGATTATCAAGATGTACATTTAGCTATTCTGCCACAACTGTGCTCTGATGTTATCCTTGGTCAGGACTTTCAGAAGCTGCATGGTAGTGTCACCTTAACATATGGAGGTGAAACTGCCTCCTCTTGTTGTCTGTGGACTTAGCACTTTAAGGGTAGACCCACCAAAGCTGTTTGCAAATCTTACCACGGATTGCCATCCTATATAAGCTAAGTCACGCCGCTATTCTTATGAGGATCGGATGTTCATTGAGAAAGAAACTCAGAGGCTGCTGAAGGAGGGTATTATAGAACCGAGTGATTCCCCTTGGCGTGCACAGGTTGTTGTTGTTAAAGATGGTTATAGGAAACGGAGACTGGCTATCGATTACTCTGAGACAATCAACAAATTTACACTTCTTGATGGGTACCCTCTACCTCGAATTGATGATACAGTGAACAAAATTGCTCAGTACTGTGTTTAGCACAATTGATCTACAGAGTGCCTATCATCAAGTCCCTATAAGGAATGAAGATAAACCATACACAGCGTTTCAGGCTAGTGATGGCCTGTATCAGTTTACCAGAGTCCCTTTTGGAGTCACTAATGGGGTAGCCTGCGTCGAACGAATTATGGATTCACTCATTCAGGAAGAGCAACTCATGGGAACTTATGCGTATTTAGATAATGTTACCATTTGTGGCAAGACCCAGGAGGAACATGATGCAAACCTTGATAAGTTTTTGGAAGCCGCCAAGAAGAAAAATATCAGTTACAATGAGGAAAAGTGCACTTTTTCAACTAAAAGGCTTAGCATCCTTGGTTATGTAGTGGAAGGAGGTTCAATATTCCCAGACCCTGAACGACTACGACCTCTACGGGAACTTCCAATGCCTCAAGACAAAAAGTCACTCCGAAGAACTCTTGGTCTCTTTGCTTATTACTCACAATGGATCTACAACTATTCAAGTAAAGTCCGCCCATTGAGTGCTACCACATTTCCTGTGACAAAGGAAGCAGAAGCCGCTTTCCATACTCTCAAACAGGACATTGAAAACTCAGTAGTTAAAGCCATTGATGAGTCCCTACCATTCGAAGTGGAAATGGATGCATCTGACATTGCCATTGCTGCAGTCTTATCTCAGGCAGGACGACCAGAAGCCTTCTTTTCGAGAACTTTTCAAGGATCAGAGAAATGTTACGCTGCTGTAGAAAAGGAAGCCCAGGCCATCATAGAAGCAGTTCGCCACTGGAGGCATTATTTAACTGGTAGACATTTCACCATAAGGACTGACCAACGGTCCGTGATGTATATGTTCGACAAGAAGCACAAAAGTAGGATAAAGAATGACAAGATATTACGCTGGAGGATGGAACTATCGTGTTATGACTTTGATATTCTGTACCGACCGGGTCAAGAGAACATCTCACCTGATGCATTCTCTAGGTCCCACTGTGGAGCAGCATGTCATGATTTGCAATCACTCTCAGCGTCCACAAGGCTTTGTGTCACCCAGGAGTTACACGCCTGTACCATTTTGTCAAATCAAAGAACATGCCCTACTCAGTGGAAGATGTGCGACAAGTGATCAGAGCATGCAGAGTATGAGCAGAGTGCAAGCCAAACTTTCATCAGCCAGAGAAGACTCATCTCATAAAATCCACCCAGCCTTTCGAAAGATTGAATATAGATTTCAAAGGACCTCTACCAAGCACAAATCAGGATAGGTATTTCCTTAACATAGTAGATGAATATTCAAGGTTTCCCTTTGTATTCCCCTGTGCAAATATGGCTGCTTCAACTGTTATTAGTTGTCTTTCACAATTGTTCTCTATTTTTGGTATGCCAGCTTATATCCATTCAGACAGGGGATCCTCGTTCATGAGTAACGAACTTCAGGAGTTTTGGCTAGCAAAGTATTGCCTGCAGCAGAACAACAAGCTACAACCCTCAAGGCAATGGTCAAGTGGAGCGGTTCAATGGTACTATACGGAAGGCAGTTACAATGACACTGAAGTCGCGCAATCTACCTGTTCAACACTGGCAAACTGTCCTACCTGATGCTCTTCACTCTATTAGATCATTGCTGTGCACAGCTACTAATGCAACCCCTCATGAAAGACTCCTCAACTATTCACGTCGTTCCTCTACGGGAGCCTCCGTGCCCACTTGGTTATGTCATCCTGGACCCGTTCTCCTAAAGAGTCACCGTAGGATGAACAAGACGGATCCTTTAGTGGAAGAGGTAGAGCTCCTGCAAGCTAATCCACATTACGCCCACATTCGCTACCAAAATGGTGAAGAGACTACAGTACCTACAAGACATTTAGCCCCAGTTGAAATCCCCATTAGTGTGGAAACTCAAGATACACCAATAGATGTGAAAGATGCTTCGTTTTCTCCTGAAAAGCCCCTTGAGACTACCCCTATGGAAGTAGAGGATTCTGCTCCAGCAGTTAATCAAACCCCGCTGGAAAATATCGAACCTGGTGGAGAGGCTCAAGGGCTATGAAGGTCGGGACGTGTACGTCGCCCACCTAACAGTTTGGGAGATTACTGTCTCTGATATTTTAGAAGGGGGAGATTGTAGTGATACTGGTCCTGTGGGGAGCAGCAGCAGGATAATACTGCACCACCTCTTGGGGCCCTTAACAACAACAACAGTTTGGTGTGTGTCATGGGCGCCAACACATGGTGTGTGATTCTCTCCTCCTCTATTTATATATACATTAGTCATGCAGATTACATGGTGAGTTTAAATATGTGGCCTGTAGTTATAACTATTCTCTTGACATATGCAAGACATCACCATCCCTGTAGAAGCCATTATTAGATGTACTAGTCATTATATTTTGTTGTTGCAGAAGTACTATGAAGATTCTATGTTCAATAAAGCCTAGAGATAAGGCCTGTGTTTCTATCACAACAGTATTCAAATTAAAGTCAGATGAGACAGACTACTCCATCTTAGTTGTTCCAAGCCAATGCAGAGAGACTGTTCTTAAAATGGCTCATGACCTGCCAGTGGCCGGACATTTCTCGCATTTTAAAACCTTAAATAAAATTAGGGAAACCTATTTTTGGCCAAAAATGTCCTCAGATGTCACTACCTATTGTAGATCGTGTAAAGTTTGCCAACTGTCATCCTCTCGAGGTACCAGGCGAGTACCTATGGTCAAAATGCCAGTCTTTACAGTACCTTTTGAAAGAGTAGTTATTGACATCGATGGTCCTTTATCACCACTTTCATCAGGGGGACATAGATATATATTAACATTAGTTGATTATGCTTCAAGTTTCCCTGAAGCCGTTCCTTTAACGACCATAACTACTACAGAGGTGGCTGAAGCCCTTTTGTCCATCGTCTCCAGAGTGGGCATCCCTAGAGAAATTTTGTCTGACCGTGGGACACAATTCACATCTGACTTAATGCAACATCTATACCAACTTCTGGGAGTGAAGCCTCTCTTCCCAGCTGTAATGGGAGGATTGAGCGCCAGCATTCGATTCTCAAGTCCATTTTAAGGAAACTTTGCTCCCTTAAACCTAAGGAGTGGCATCGTTACCTACCCTGTGCTTTGTTTGCCATGAGGGAAGTTCCCAGTGACTCTTTAGGGTTTTCACGTTTTGAACTTCTCTATGGTAGACAGGCCAGAGGCCCATTGTCCATCCTTCATGACTTATGGACTAATGCGAAGGTAAATGCTGAGGTTCAGTCTTCTTATCAGTTTCTCCTTGACCTTAGATCTAAACTTGAGGAGACCTCTGACATAGTTTCGAAAAACCTAAGCTTGTCAATGGACCAATACAAAACCTATTTTGACTCCAAAAGTCAGAGGAGAAGTTTTAACGTAGGGGGGGAAGTTCTTGTACTTTTGCCGATCAAGTCAAATAAATTATTAGTAGCATGGAAAGGTCCATATAAAGTATTAAAAATTTGTGGGAAAGTTGACTACCTCATAGAAGTCAAGGGGAATCCTAAGCTTTGTCATATCAACATCCTTAAGAAATATTACCGACGAAATTCGGTTAACTGCCTTAATAACTTTGACTTAGTTTTTCCTCACAAACTTGATAAAACAACTGAAGAATGTAAGGTGTGCATAATTGACACCTCTAAATCAGACTATGATGAAGAACTACATGACTTGGTGACTCTTGACCACTCGGGCGCAACCAACATTAATATTAATAAATCCTTGGATGACCATAAGAGACATGAACTACTTCAATGTGTGAGTAACTTTTCAGACATCTTTACTGATATTCCAGGTGTTACCTCCACGGTAGTCCATAAGATTGACTTAGTGACGGACAATCCTATCAAACGAAAATTATACCCAGTTCCAGTTCACCTTAGGGATGCATTTGACCGAGAGGTAGACAAATTATTTAAAACTAAAGATCATTGAACCTTCAGTATCTTCACATTGTTCACCAGTAGTCATGGTTAAGAAGGAGGATAATTCATATAGACTTGCTATTGACTTCAGAGGCCTTAATTAATGCTATAACTCGGTGGGATGCTGAGCCTATGCCCTTAATAGATAGCGATCTACACAAATTTTATGACTCTTCCTTCTTTTCAGAGATTGATATTGCACAGGCATATCATCAAGTAATGTTAGATCCTTCTTCTAAGCAGTACACCGCTTTTCCTACACACCAAGGACTGATGCAATGTAGAACTATGCCCTTCGGTTTGGTAACTGCCTGTGCTACTGTGCTTAAGTTTCATATTGTGTATATCAATGGTTCATCCAATTATTTCTCTGAGTGGTAATAAGTCGTGACAGTCAGTAGAAGATTTCTAGCCTTACGCGACTTCCATATATTAGAACTCTTTCCTCGCCAATTCTTCTTATACTCCTTGACTATAAGTCTTGGTATGAGGGAGTGTGAGGGAAAAGTTCAATAGATAGCGAGGGAGTATATAGTAACAACAGTTTCATTGCCGGCTACTTGTTAAGGTAGGGTAAGTCAAGCTCACGCTATTCCCGCCTTTTTTCCCCTCCCCGAAAGTGACGTTTTTATTTCCGGTATTTT
>NW_026510450.1:0-14008 GCF_026875155.1 Cherax quadricarinatus | reverse complement strand
TTTTGAAAGAATTGGGGGGTAGACGGAGATAGGATAGCAGATGAACAAGGAGGCTTTGGGAAAGGGTAGGGGGTTGTGGCCCCGGGTGTTTACAGTAAAAACTAAAAGTTAGTATTTGATAGGCTAAAAGGTCTTTGTGGCATTTTGGATTTGGAAAAACGTATGACAGATGGAAAAGGGGGGCAATGTGGCAGATTTGAGGTGTAGGTGTAAGAGGTGGGTACGAAAGAGTGAAGAGTTTTTATGAGGATAGTGGGGCCCAATTAGAGATGTGGGGAAAGAGGGAAATTATTTCCCAGTAAATAGGCCTTAGACAAATGGTGATGTCACCGGGGTTTAAATATATTTAAAGTGGGGTTGTAAAAAAATAAAATATAATTATTAATAAATAAAATTAATATAATGCAGAGAATTCTATTTTGGGAAAATTTTGGAGGGGTGCGGGATTACCAAACTTTTGTCCAGAGGCGAGGGGGTTGTGAGGTGGTTCGGACATGTAGGAGAATGGGGGAAAACAGAGTGACTTCAAGAGTGTATCAGTCTGTAGTGGAAGGAAGGGGGGGGTAGGGGTGGGTCTAGACGGTTGGAGGGGGGGGGTTAAAGGAGGTTTTGTTCGAGGGTTTGGATTTCCCAGCGGGCAGCGTGGGTGTTTGTAGGAGTGAAGGGCGACAAATGGTTTTTTAATACTTGGCATGTGTTGTTGTGAGCAAAGAAAACATTTTGAGGGGTTCGGGAAACCGGGCGGGCCGGATTTGAGTCCGGGGGGGGAGAGGAAAGTCAGGAAGGCCCCAATTTATAGGGCTGGTTAGGTTCCGGGTACCCCGTAAATGGAACACCCTTTTTTTCCACTTACAAATGCATACAAACATGATAACAAATTTACACTAACATATTTTAAATTTAGCAATAGAACCAGGCATAAAAAAAAAATAAAAAAGTTTCAATACAAAATAGTGCATCATTTCTTTTCCTTAAAAATTTATAGTCTTAATCTAGGGGAGACAAGTAGTATTTTTTGTAAGAAATTTTTTGTGTGGTTTGTTGGTAGTCAGCCAGGCTACCACCCGGCCCCCCCACCCCCAAAATACAATTTCTTGAAATTTTGCATCCCAGAGCGATAAAAAGTATATACTTCACTCATTACTTACCTTAAAATTAGGGTGAATGAGTGTATTTTTGTAAAAAATCAAGTGTGGTATGTTGGTAGTCAGCCGGGCACCATACAGGGAACCCACCCACACATAATATTTATTTCATTTAAAACATCCCAGAGCGATTTAAAAAATATATAAGTCACTCTTTCTACCTTAAAAAAATTTTTTAGTCTTAATGTAGGGTCAGGGGAAATAAATGAGAAAAAACGAATAAATGGGGGGAAGAAAGAAAGAGTGCTGAGAGGGGGAAAAGGGCAGAGTATGTAAACAAACCAGGGGAAGGTAAGTTTTTTTAAAAGAAGTGTACACGTCTGGTTTGTGTCAAGTTACATTGGTACAGGTTGTCTTACATTGATACGGTAGAATAAATAAAAAAGAACACCCCCATTCTTATGTAACATCATTTGAGAAGAAATGATGCTCTGAGTGAAGGCAATGGAAATAAGACACTCATGACTTTTTTGGGTTATCCTAGGTTCTCTACACATATGTTGTTATGTATGATAATCTATGTAACTGTATTTGTGTATACCTGAATAAACTTACATTTCATTTCGAAAGGAATTTAATTTTTTTACATTTACCCCCAGTAACACATTTTCTCTTAGATTAGTAATTTTTTTTAAGCATACAAAACAGAGGGACAAAAAATACAGGCAAGAGCAGCAGCCAAAGCCACTTATATGCATAGCTTCGGGGTGGCTTAAAATTAACTTAAGATTAACTAAGCAATGATGAAATCAGTGATAAAAATTATTGTAAAAAGATAACTATAAACACAAATGAGTATTACAAAGACAGGTCATATGGTTGCTTGCATTGCTGTTTCATTCAGTCGAAAGGAGTTTTTCTGTCAGGTTTGTGTATTTAAAAAAATAAAAAAGTTAGTTTGGGTCCTAGGTTTTAAAACATTTGTGTGATATAATTGTGAGTAAACATTAGGATATACAATTTATAAATGTTAAATTTTCAGTGTTTTTTTTGGTTTTGGGGAGTAAGTGTTTTGAGAAGGGGACTTGAATTTATAAACGGGTAGTGTTTCTTTTATTTTACAGGAATGAATTCCAGTTTTTGGGGGGCCTTTTTGTGCTTTGAGTTTTTGCATAGGTAAATGGCCGAGGAACTAAAGATGATCGTGCCGTTTTTGGGTATGTGTTCTGTTGGGGGGGGGCAAGGAGATGTTTGAGGGGAGGGTTAATATCAGAGTTAAGTTTCTATGTATGAAATGGGTTTTGCAATAAAAAGTTGGATTTTTGTATGGGAGTGGGTTTGAGTGTTTTGAATTTGGGGGAGTGGTTGCCTGTAGTGAGAATTTTGTTATTTCTAACTGCGCCTTTTGTTGGGAAATTAGGGTCTGAGAGGGTTTAAATTGTTGTTGAGCCAATGCACAAATTCCATAGGTGAGAAAAAGGGGTAAATGGAGTGAAAAAAGGGCGGGAGGGCTGACTGTGGAACATAGTACCGTATCTTTGATAGTTGCTACAGTCTTGGGATTTTTTAGAAATTTGTTGAAATTTGTGTATAAAATTTGGTTATTATCGAGGGATTCCTAGGAATTTTCCCTGTTTTAAAGTTTTGTGATAGGTGATCTGTTTATTGTTAGTTAAGAGGTACATTTTTTGCCTCTTTTCCCAAAACTGAAGAAGTAGGTTTTGTCATGTTTAGTGTAAGTTTGTTGCCCCTATCCAGGTAGTTTTTTTCTGAAATTCGGTTTTACAAATTGGTAGCGGGGATGGGCTCGGGTTAGAAAAGACGTTTGTAGTGTCATCTGCAAAAAGTGGGGTTGAGTAATTGCGAAGCATTTGGTAGGCATTTATGTATAGGAGAAAGAAAAGAGGGCCAAGGCACTTCCCTGTGGGACCCAACTGAAATTGGTTGTGGGGGAAGAGCTTGCCCATTTGGTACACATACTGGCTTTGTTGCTGGGAAGCTTGAGGTAGTTGAGGGAGTCCCCTCTTACCTAGTGTGAAAATTTTACGTGGAGCAAGTCAGGGTCAATGTACAAAAGCTTTAGAAGTCAAAAAGACCCCCAGTGGGACTTCTTTTTTCTCTTTGCAGTGTATAATTTCTAGCGTGTATAATAGCTCTTTTAGTTTTTTATTGGGCCTGAACCCAAATTGGCGGGGGTTGGTATGTTTTGGGGATGGGGTAGGAGTAGTTTGTTTATAATTTAAATTTTTTCGAAGTTTTTTGGAGGGGGTTTTGAAAATTGGATTTTGGCCTATAGTTATTAACTCTGTTTGGTCTCCTTTTTATGGATCGGGGTGCCCCTTGCTATTTTGAGAATGTAGGGAAGGTGGAGGATTCGTGGATTTTTTTAAGAGTGTTGCAATGTTGGTGTAGTTTGTGACGCTTTTTTGTATTAAAGGGTGGTAAAGGTAAAATCCCCTGCCTTGTTTTTCAGTGCGTTGATAATAAGGGGACTTCGTAGGGGTTGTGGGAGTGGAACAGGTGTTGGGTTGTTCCCATGGGGTAGTTTTTGGGGGGGGTATCTGAGCTTGGGATTTTTATTGGCAGGTTTTGACCTATAGTGGAAAAAAATCATTGAGTCTTTTTTGCTTTTTTTGTTGGGGGGGATTTGGGGGTTCATTGATTTTGCAAATTTTTATTTCGCTATGTCGTGAATCTTTTTTTTTCCCCAGAATTTCTGATAGGTTCTTCCAGGTCTTTTTTTATCACCTCTTTAATTTGGGAAAATTTGTTCTCACAATAAAATTTTTTTTGCACTTTTTATCAGGTGGTTAGGATTGGAGTAAGTTTTTTTTGGTCTTGGTTATGTGACCTTCTGTACTGTTTTTCATATCGGTTTTTGTTTTTTATGGATTTGAGAATTTGGGTGTGTAGCCAGGGATTTTCAGTCTCTTAGTGTCATTTGTTTATTTTTTTTTGGGCGTGTTGTTATAAAGGTATTGGGTCTTTTTTAGAAATTATTAAAACATTCTCATATCTGTATAGTTTTCAGTCAGTGTGCCAGTCAATGTTTTTTTACTGCTTTTGTGAAGTTATTAATGGCTCCCTCATTGTGAAGTTGAAGGTGACTTTAGAGTGTTTGGGGTTTTTCCCAAGAGTTGTTATGAGGAAAGTAGGGAGTGGTATGTGGTATTACTGTAATTATGCCTGTTTTTAAAGGGGGATATGGTGTTGGTCCAGATGTGGTCAAGTGGGAAAACATGTCTCTGTAATTTTGTAGGTTTTGTTACTGTTGGTAGCAACATGCAGTTACTATTGTGTTTGTGAATTCAGTAATGTGGGTCCTGGTCTTTCAGGAGATTTATATTGAAGTAACCGAGATAGTAAGTGTTTTTGTTCATGCATGATCAGTTTTTAAAACTTCCCTAGGGTTTTACTAATTGGCTAAAGTTTGTTGTGGAACTCTGTAGAGTTTAAACATGTGAGGGTTTTTGTAGGGATCGGATTTGAATTTAGTATTATATATTCCCCATGTTCATCCCCTTTTGGGAAGATTAGTGTAATTTAGTTGGTTGAGGAGTATTTAAACAGTGCCACCCCCCTTTTTGGTTGGGCCCCAATTTTTTGTATGGCTGTGTAACCGGAATGGCCCTAGACATCTGTAGTATCAGGCTTTTGCCCGGTTTCAGTTAGTGTAAAGATGGAATATTGGCTGCAAGGGAATTTTGTAATGTAGGAGGTCATCATAATGCTTGCTTAAAAATCTGATATTGTAGTTAAAGATAGTTATGTTGTTGTTTAGCTCTGAGAAGTGCCTTTGATTGTTTGCTGTGTAGTAATTACAGTAACTGTTTGAATCATTTTTCATTAAAATAGGGTTGGTATCAGGATCAATGCTTGTAATCATAAGATTTGAAAAGGAAACTATAGTTAGAATTAAGTTAAAAATAAAGTAAAAATTCTAAGCTAAAAAAAAAAAAAAAAAAGCACCGAATTATTTAAAAATGTAAAAAAAAATGAGCTAAGGTATTTTTTTTAAAGCTAAAATAAAAGGGAAAATAAAAGGACTAAAAAAATTGGGTGAAAAATAAAGTGATGATCAAATAATGGAGCTCGGGATATGATAGTAGGTATACTTTTTAAAGGTAATTCTTTAAAGTTAGATTAAATATAAAAAAAAATAATTAAAAGGGACTAATATAAGTTGGGTTAACAATAAAGTGGGTTTAACAAATAATTGCATAAGGTTAATTAATGACTTTTGTGGGTCTATGTTTTTAGCTAGGAAGGCTATAGTACAACAGATTTAAACTAAAATATAACAATACAAATTAAAAAAAAAGCACAGTTCTACAAGTAATTGCAATATGGGTTTAAAATTAAAGAATTTGGTATTGCTATGTACAAAGGTTTAACTAATATATAAAAAAGGCAAAGACTCTCAATTGAAAATTTCCCCTAAAGGGGTTTTTTAGTTTTTTACAAGAATTAGGTATAATTAGATTTAAATTGCAAAATAAAATATGCAATTTGGTAGCAAAAGAATAAAAAAAGTAGAAAAAAAAAAAAATAGAGGGTTGGTACTGTTAGAAAAAATAGTTAAGGCCCCTTGACAATAATATAAAATTTAAAAAAAACATAATTGCACACACAAAAAGTCACTAAGAATGAAAAAATTTAGAGTAGGAATTATTACAAACTTATAATATAAAAAAAACAAATTTTAAATGGTACTTGAATTGCACTAGAGCTGGTATAGGTTTTTGACAAATCAGGGGTATAACTGATTTAAAATTGACAAAAATAATTCACAATTAAAGTCCAAAAGAAAAATGAAAAAAAAATAACAAGGGAATGTCTTGGTTTTATATGATGTAAGATGGGAGACAGGTAGACAGGTACACAGGTACAAAGGATAATAAAAGGTTGGAGTTGAATATACAAACTTGAAAATTTGGGGAACAAAAATTTTGGGAAGTTTTAAAAAAATGTTTTAAAGTACAAAAGAAAATTTACTGGTAGTAAATATGGTGTTTAAAAAAATTTTAGTAAGTAATAATGATTACAAAAAAGTGGAAAAAAAATAATGTTTTTTTTCATTTAAAATTTTCCTGGTAGTTATACTAGAGGTTATATGGCAAAACAAGGGAATTAAGGTCTTAAGATGTAAAAATGGGATTAAAACAGGTAAAGGTAAATTTGACAAGTAAAGGTTAATTAGAGAAAATGTTATTCTTTGGCATCCTTGTACAAGTTATTGGCTAAAACCCTATTATATTTATGTTTATTTATTTTTGTAGGGGGGTATTTATCATCTTTTTGTTAGTATCATGTTTATTATATAATTTGAAAAAAAATCATGGATGGATTAAAGAAAAGTGTATTTAATAAAATACAAATTTAATGAGTTTGGGTTTTATTATTATTTTTTTAGATTTCAATATGGGTATTGTGCAAGTCGTTTTGCTCCATCTCATATTTATGTTTATTCTATTTTGGGTGATTTTTATCTTTTTATGTTATGTATCTGTTTTTATATAATTTTTTAAAAATATCATAGGGATTAATGAAAATGTGTATTTAACGTAAAAAACGACATTTTAAAGAGACTCGATGATTATTATTTTCTTTAATATGACGTCTGGGAATAAGACACCTTACTGTTTTAATGTGACCCCATGCCAACACAGTATGTAGTTTATTTAAGTACAGGTTACAAAGTTAAAATTTCAGAGTTTTATAAAAATGAAAAACTTTTAAAAAATTTGAAATTTTGGAGTTTCCAGACAAAATGGAGAGACTTAGTGCTTACTGAGCTCACGAAGAATGTAAACAAACAAGGTGGGGCGCGGTGACCGTATTAGAAAGTCAGGTGGGGGGGCCGTTTTAAGCGAGTTTTGGTCATAATTTGAAATGAAGTATTAGCGGAACGCCGTAAAAGTGAAACGCCGAAGAGCGGGGCCCTGCTGTACAGTGCCTGCACTCTGAAGGGGGGTGTTAATGTTGCAGTTTAAAAACTGTAGTGTAAAGCACCCTTTCCCGGCAAGACAGTGATGGAGTAAATGATGGTGAAAGTTTTTTTTTTCGGGCCACCCTGCCTTGGTGGGAATCGGCCAGTGTGATATTAAAAATAAAAATTATTTTCTCAGTTGTTTAATGGGTTATCTTATTTGAAACTTGGGCAATATATGATGGAAAGTACTTCTTAACGTACCCAAAAAAAGAAAGAAATCAAACCATAAATAGTGGAGTTCACTTTCTCAGCCATTAGCGGGCCGCTTAGCTTTAAAAAAGCCAAATGGGCCCAAAGAAAGCTTCTAGTGCCAACCCTGTGGTAAAAAGGGTGAGAATTACAATCAAAATGAAGGAGATAAAAAACAAAGTTGAAAGTGGAGTGCGTGTCTCCCAGCTGGCCAGGTTGTACAACAAACCGCAATCAACTATCGCTACTATCTTTGGGGGAAAAAAAAGGCAATCAAGGAAGCTGTTGTTGCGAAAAGGGGCAAGTATCTTTTGAAACACAGATCGCAAGTACTCGAAGTGTTGAGAGACTGTTATTGGTGTGGATAAACGAAAAACAGATATCAGGAGTAGCATCTCTCAAGCGATCATATGCGAAAAGGCAAGGCAGTTGCATGATGATTTTTGTTAAACAAAGGGGCCTGCAACTAGTGGTGATGTTTTTGAATTTAAGGCCAGCAAAGATTGGTTTGAGAGATTTAAGATTTGTAGTGGCATACACAGTGTGGTAAGGCATGGTAAGGCTGCCAGTTCAGAAAATAAAGTGGCTAAAAAAATATGTGTAGGAATTCCGGGGTACAAAGAGGCTGAAGAATTGCAACCCCAACAAGTGTTTGTGACGAAACAGGCCTGTTTTGGAAGAAATGCCAAACAGGACCTACATTACACAGGAGGAAAAAGCAGAGGCACTGCTAGAGTTGGGTCACCCGGGGCGGAATCTCTGGTGTCACCCGGGGCAGCATCTTTGGTGTCACCCCATGAAATCAAGGCCGGGGGGATGGGGTGGTAAACTCCAGTTATATCACTACTGCATGACCAGTGACTAATGTTTAACAATGAGAATGTTTAAGGGCCATAAATGAACAGGAGAATACTTCTCAACTTTATTAATGATAAATAATTGTAGTTTAATATTGAGGAAACATAAACTCAAATATACACTTTGAGTACAGCCAGCAGATCCTACATTTATTCATCTTCAACAATGCCAAAAAAAAAAAAAAAAAAAAAAAAAAAAAAAAAAAAAAAAAACATTGGATATCAGAGAAACACTAGTTCCGATATGACCTTGGAGTACAGGTAACGTCTCAGTGTTTCTGATCTTACATTTGACCTTGAGTACAGGTAACATCACATTTAAATCTGTCTTACATTTTCTTGCCTTAATTATGCAAAATCATCTATCACATCAACAAATCAACGAAGGATTCTTCTCTTATGTGGTAAAGGCACTGTTTTGTGCATTATGTCACCTTCTTTAGAGGCTCTTGGTGTCACCCCTAAATGGTGTCACCCGGGGTGGCCCCCCCCCCTTACGACCCCTCTGGGAAAAAGCACTGCCAGGATACAAGCCTATGAAAGACAGGGTAAGCTTATGTTGTGTATTTAATGTAG
The DNA here is from genome assembly GCF_026875155.1 of Cherax quadricarinatus. Classification (NCBI taxonomy): domain Eukaryota; kingdom Metazoa; phylum Arthropoda; class Malacostraca; order Decapoda; family Parastacidae; genus Cherax; species Cherax quadricarinatus. Next base: position 5,309 of record NW_026510450.1, on the reverse strand, counting down.
TGGGGATTGCAAAGTGAAGCCTCTACTTGTGTATCATTCTGAAACTCCCAGAGTGTTCAGGAAAAACAATGTCATCAGAGCTAGTTTGTGTGTGATGTAGAGGGCAAACTTTAAAGGATGGGTCACTGGGACATTTTCTATGACAGGTTTCATCATGTGTTTGGCCCCACTGTGAAAAATTATCCCCTGGAAAATAAATTGGACCTTAAGTCCCTCCTGGTATTAGACAATGCTCCTGCTCATCCTTCAGACTTGGCAGAGCAAATTTTTGGGGAGTTGAGTTTTATCAAAGTGAAATTATTGCCTCCTAATACCACTCCTCTCCTCCACCCCATGGACCAGCAGGTCATTTCAAATTTAAAAAACTGTACCCCAAAGCAATGTTTCAAAAGTGCTTTGAAGTGACTCGGGACACTCGACTGACCCTAAGAGAGTTTTTGGAAAGATCACTTCAGTATCCTCAATTGCATAAACCTTATAGGTAAGGCTTGAAGGACCTTGAACTCTGCTTGGAGGAAATTGTGGCCAGAATGTGTACAAGAGAGTGATTTTGAAGGGTCTAGGGCTAACCCTAAGAAGCCTATGCCAGTTGTGAATCTACTGTGACATGGGGAAGTCCTTGGGGTTGGAGGTTTGTGGGGAGGATGTGGAAGAGCTGGTGGAGGATGACGATGAAAAACTAGCCACTGACGAGCTGGGAAGAGCATCTGCAACAGCAAGAGCCACAATGAGGAAATTGCTTCAGAGGAGGGGAAGAGAGAAATTCAGGAAGTTGCCTTCTTCAACTGAGGAAATTGCTTCAGAGGGGGGGAGAGAGAAATTGAGGAAGTTGCCTTCTTCAAAAATTAAGGAAATTTGTGCAAAGTGGGCTGACGTAAAAACCTTTATGGAAGAAATCACCCTGCACAGCTATTGAAAAGTCGTGCTGGTGATTCTACAATGACAATGTTGTGACCACTTTAGGAAATCTTAAAGGAACACGAGTACAGAGCTCTATGGACAGATTTTTGGTGTGACAGAGGTCCAGTGACTCTCAAGTTTTTCCCCGTGGCATTAAAAAAGAAGAAGGAAATGTAACCTCAGAAAAGGACTTGCTACCCAAAGTCCTTATGGAAGGGGATTCCCTTCCAAAAAAATAATAAACCCCCATCTCCCTCCTATCCCATCACTCATCACTACATCTTCAATAAAGGTAGTGTCTTTATTCTTCATTTACTACAGTACATATATTGTGCATGTATCCTTCTTTTTCTGTGTGGGAAAAAATGTATATTTCATGTGGTAAATTTTTTTTTTTTCTTTACTTTTGGGTGTTTGGAATGGATTAATTAGATTTCCATTATTTCTCATGGGGAAAATTAATTCAACTAACGATAATTTCATTAATGATGAGCTGTCTGGAACGGATTAATATCGTTGTTGAGGGTCCACTGTATTTTATTCATTCTAAGGTACATAACATGTTTTATTTTTATTAATATTATGTCATTTAGATGAATTGTGGTAGATAATTAAGCTGTAGAGATGATATTAGCATCATATTGAAACATAATAAATTCGCCTTCCTTTTTGCCTCCTACATGTACTTGTCTTCCATACACAAAAAGAGTCAATAAAGATAAGTGTAATATTAAATGTTCATTTATCCATTTTATTAGTGCTTTTATTTTATTTGTCATTGTTTTCTGTACATATATCTATATTTAATCTTTAAAAAAATTTTTTGTTAATACTTTTGGGTGTCTGAAAGGGAATAATTGGATTTCCATTACAGTGGACCCCCGGTTTACGATATTATTTCATTCCAGAATTTATGTTCAGGTGCCAGTACTGACCGAATTTGTTCCCATAAAAAATGTTGTGAATTAGATTAGTCCATTTCAGACCCCCAAACATACACATACAAATGCATTTTACAAAAATACACTTAATAATTGGTCACTTTGGGGAGCTGATCGTAAACGGGGGGTCCACTGTATTTCTTATGGGGAAAATTAAACCGGATAACAATAAAAATCGGTTAAGGACAGCTCTCTCGAACGGATTAATATCGTTAACTGAGGGTCCACTGTACTGCAGCCTGATTGTTTCCCACAGACACCATACTCTGTAACCCATCAGTTTAAGTCCTAGACATGTCACAATAACCCCTCAATCGAATTGGTAATGCAACCACTCCAGCCCCAGAGAGATAAAACCCCATTCCTTGCATACACATCACATTTGCCATAGAATGTCCCATTTTATCAATGAATGGGTTTTGCAAGTTCCTTGCAGTACCTAAATAGCTAGCAATTTATACCAATTGCCCTAGACATCCATTCATTGCCCACTCCCCTTCTAGGCAAGATGTACATATGATTGGGATCCCTCCCTTAGACCTGATTACATCAATGGCTGACCTATACTTATCCAGCAGCTCCTGTCTCCTGCCCTTCCTGATGTCATTTCCACCCGCACTAAGACAGATAATGGGCTTGTTCCATTGCCTGACATAATATTATCCAACCGCTGACTATGTCCCAACACCAGCTCCCGGGAGATGTAAAAGACTAGGCCAGACAATGTAACATCCCCCCAATGAAAAGCAGAGGTGTCAATAGTCGTTAAGAGACAATACAAAAAGTGTCAGGGGCCCGAGACTGTTCAACTGCCTCCCAGCATACATAAGGGGGATTACCAATAGACCCCCGGCTGTCTTCAAGAGGTACTGGGACAAGCACCAAAAGTCAGTACCTGCCCAGCGGGCTGTGGCTCGTACGTTGGATTGTGTGCAGCCAGCAGTAACAGCCTGGTTGATCAGGATCTGATCCACCATGAGGCCTGGTCAAGCCCGAGCTGCAGGGGCGTTGACCCCTGGAACTCTCCCCAGGCAAACTCCAGGAGAGAGTATGGTGGAAGTGAATGTGTTCAGATATTTGGGAGTGGTTGTGTCAGCAGATGGGTCTATGAAGGTGGGGTGAATCATAGAATTCACGGGGGAAAAAAAGGCGAGTGGTGCACTGAGGAGTCTGTGGAGAAAAAGAACTTTATCCATGAAAGCAAAGACAGGAATGTATGAGGAGTATAGTTATACCAATGCTCTTGTATGGGTGTGAGGCATGGGATGGGGAATGTTGCAACAAGGAGAAGGCTGCAGGCAGTGGAGATATAGGGTCTGAGGGCAAGGTGTGAATACAATGCACAGAATCCATAGTTTGGAGATTGAAGGTGTGGGGATTACCAAACTAGTATCCAGAGGGTGAGGAAGGGTTACTGGGGATGGTTTGCACATGTAGTGGAGGGAAGGCAGGGTACGGGATGGCCTAGGAAAATGTTGGAGGGAGGGTTTAAAGGTTTTGTGTGCGAGGGGCTGGATTCCAGCAAGCGTGCATGAACATGTTAGGCAGGAGCGAATGGAGGGCAAATGGTTCTTAGGACTTGACATGCTGTGGAGTGTAAGCAAGGTAACATTTATGAAGGGATTCAGAGAAACCAGCAGGCCAGGCTTGAGTCCTGGAGATGGGAAGTTTCAGTGTCTGCGCTCTGAAGGACAGGTGTTAATGTTGCAGTTTTATAACTGTAGTGTAGGCATGCCTCTGGCAAGACAGTGATGGAATGGGAAAGATGAAAATTTTTCTTTTTTTGGGCCACCCCGCCTTGGTGGGAAACTTTCCGACGTGTTAATAAAAAAAAATTTTAAGAACATTGCGGATGGGCTTGAAGAGTGAAGTAAGTAATGATGAGAAAATAAAGAAAACAATGCTTCTCAAAAGAATGTAGAGCATAATATGTAATGATATTTACCAGTCATGAAATAGGTATAGTAAAATAGTTTATAAAGCTGCATTTTACTGTTTAAATTTTCTGAATTTTATACCAATATTACACATACATTAATAAGTATTTTCTTACCCGATAAACTAGCAACCCCAGAATCTCCCCTCGCAAATTCTGGCAGTTCTGAATCCTTTAGAGTCAGAACTGTAGTCTCTTGCCAAGTCTGCGAAGGAAAAAGGTTTTCTTCGTGGAGCTGGTCATCTCTCTTGGATAAAACTAAAGGTACTGCTGCACAACTAGGGCTGGCACCAATGGTCATGGTGCCAGAAATAGGATCTCTTTCTTCAGTTTCTGTATCTGAACAAATTTTCTTCCCTTTTGTAAAATGTCATTAAATTCTTCAAGACTCTTTGTCCACTGGGCCAGACTTTTACGATGAGCTGTGGGAAATTCATCTGGCTGCACAGTAAGGAAGAAATTGGTTTGATCATCAATTCTGTCCACTGCTGAGTAGTGGCCATCACGATCTATAACAAGATCTAAGTAAACATCACAGAGTTCAGTGAATGACTCTTGTAGCAACTGGATATAATGCATGGTATCTTCTTTTAGAAGCTGTTTGGGTCGAGAACACTTTTATCTATAGACTCTGATGCATTTCCTTCACTATCTTTATCCTCATCACCATGAGTGCCAGATTCATTTTATTCTCTTTTGAAAGTATTCTTAGCCCTTGCATCTTTCTCAAGAACTTCTTTTATTCAGATAAGCCTAAGCCATGTTTAACCTGTGCTAATGTTAGGTCAAACAATGTAACCATCCGCAAGTCCAATGGCTCCTGGGCCCGTTTATAAAGATTTGCTGCTCTTTCTGCTTGAGCCACTTCTGGGATTAAGAATTTCAATCCTGGACGACGATCAAATTCAACAGCTGCTGTGTATGAAACTTGGAGTGCACTAAGTAACACTTGTACCTGCTCATGAGTCATAAAAACGAAGAAATCCTGGAACCTGGCCTTCACTCTCTGCAACTCGTCCCTCTTCACTGTCCCCTTAGAGAATTCCCAAACCTTGGAGCAACACATTAGCTAAACTGTTGGTGAGAAAAAACAAAAACCAATTGCTAATCCAAGATGAAACAAATTTAAATTAAAGGAAAAAAAAATATATGACTAAAGAAAAAATTTTTCTCCTAAATCATATCTAACATACAAGTCTAATATAAATCTTTCTTTCAACACATCGGCCCTATCCCACCAAGGCGGGGTGGCCAAAAGAAAAAAAAGAAAGTTTTCTTTTTACATTTAGTAATATTTTAGAGGAGAGGGGGTTTTCTAGCCCCCTTTTCTGGCATTTTAGTCACCTCTTAAAAACATGCATGGCTTACGGAAGAATTCTGTCCCACTTCCCCATGGAGGTAACAGGAAATAAACAAGAACAAGAAATAGTACGAAAATAGAAGAAAACCCAGAGGGGTGGGGTATATACTATATGCTTGTATATGTATGTGTAGTGTGACCTAAGTGTCGTGAAGTAGCAAAACGATAAAAA